>QFET01009048.1:7697-27958 GCA_003316355.1 Tuber calosporum | reverse complement strand
GGGGGGGGGGAGTGTAGGGGGTCTGGACTCGCCAAGTATCATATTGTCCGATACCAGGCGCGATAATTAGAAGGGGTATGGTATGTATGGTACAGTAGGATAAAAGCTACCCTAGGCTAGCTCGGCCGGTTCAAGTCAAGTTGAGTACAAGCACAGCTGTTTCGGCCTTTGCGCAGGTTGGTGGGATGGTGCGGGGAAATGTACTAGTATGGCGCGGTTATAAGGGAATAATGTAGGTGTAGGGTGGAAGATCCGGTACAATCGTCTTGCAGTGGTGTGTAAGTAGGTGATGATGATGCTCCAGAGTTAACTTTACTTTTCGGGGGGGGGGCGCCTTCGGGTTGTGGAGCCTTCTACAGTATTGCACTAGAGAATACGACACCATGCGATGTTACAAGAGAGTTTTAATAGCTCCTTCCTTTCCCTCCCTATATACAGTGTGATAGCTACCTACCTACCTACCTACCTACTGTTGCCAAACACCCCTCTATAGTACCGTCAGTACTCTAACTACGATACCCCACAAATATCAAAGCTCAGCTATGGTACCAGGAAATTAGCTATATACCAACTACCGTATACCCACCTATATACGGTACGGTATTTGTAGCGACACCCACACAGCTCGCCATAATATACAAGCCTCCTTTCCCTTCTTCCCCACAAAACCACAGTTACCCCACCACACCCGATCAAACAACCCCCTTCCCTTCCCCAACCCTTCCAGTAAACAAAAAAAAAAAAATAGTATGATATCCCAAAATCCCACCAAACCACACCAACGCCATCCCATCCATCCACTCTCCACCCTCGCACAAGCAAGCACGCACCAAGCCTCACCACCGAGCCCAAGATCCCCCCAAGAAATGACCAGATGATTTACCGCACCTCACCTACCTGCCCAATAACAAGCGAGTAAACGAGCTCGGTTTTCAATGTTCTGCCAACAGCTCGCGGTGAGTAAGTAAGTAAACAAGTAAGTAACAAAACTTGTTGTATGATACCGTACAAGCACGATAGGATACGATACACCTTGCTGTAGTTGGCCAAACCTGTCCATTTTGGGTAGAAACGCCAAGTAATATCATAGGTGTCAATTCCTTCCCACCACCACCACCAACCACTAAGCCCCTTACAGTACCGTAGCGTTACGCACGGTATCATAAAGCTCCATAGCCAGCACGAATTGACAAAGTCAAGTTGCTCCCACGCTGGCTCGTCCACTCATTCATTCATTCATTCATCCACGGTATCCATCCTAGTACTGTAGACTCAACACTCGAGTACGGTATGTATCGGTCTACGGTACGAGTACCGTAGCCAAAAGCCTACAGTAACCCAGTCTACTAGAGTACCGTATTCCCTGTCCCTCCTGTGACCCTGCCGGTAAAAAGAAGAAATCAAAAAAGAAAAAAAAAAAGAAAAAAGTACCGTAACTTGTGTAGTCTACCGTACTTTGCAGTACCTTACACGTGCCAGTGCTGAGACTTTCCACCCCGGCGCGAGCATGAAAAGAAAAAAAAAAGTAAGACGGCAATCGAGAAACCTTGTCCCTCCAAAGCTTTGTCTCAGTTTAGAGTTTTGCGGGGAGGGAGAGGGTTGCGTGTGTGGTGTGGGTGTGGGTGTGCGGGTGTGGGTGTGGGTGGAAAATGGGGGAGATCTCGGTTAGTGGGGTCGTTTGTCCCTTTTCCTATTTAGCGGTAGTTATAATAAAAATAAAAAAAAAATAAAAAAATCTACATTTTTCCCTCGCTGCCCTCTGGAGTTGGACCTTGAGGAGGGGGGAATCTCCTCTGAATTGTGAGTGATAGTTGATGGATTGGTGAAGGGAAGGGAAGGGAAGAAGAAAGAATGAATTGTATGTCACCTGGGCTCTATCATATGGTAATTTGCGGTGATGGTGAGAAGGGCGAAACTTCATTTTCTCGCTTTCATACTCGAACGTGCTATACAGTAGTGGTACGAGTACTGGTACAGTTCTGTCTCCTCTAGTTAGGAATAAAACTGATCAACAAGTTCTGTCGCGGTGTCGCGATACCCTCGAGTCTCGAGTGGCGGCATTCCAGTCTTCGCAGCTTTCGCTAGGGATTCTATTGATTCCGGCACCGGCAGTGAGCCTCATGATTACCATGCTTGCGCCTACCGTGTGTCTGCTCTGACTGTTTGTCTTCAGATCAAAGTTTCTATTTCGGGCCGAGTCCTGTTTCGGGGATAAATAAGCACACTCCAGCATTTCATCCGACCGTCTCCGTTTTTTACGCAGCCACTCTCGCAACGCTGGAAAAAGACCGCACTGTACCACTGGTAGGGTAGGGTACTGTACTGTGCATCCGCAGTATGATACTCGTAGAACGAGCGAGAGAAAGAATATCATAACGACACGAATACAGATACCATGATGGTCATGTCGGTTATCACACAGTACCCCCAAATAATCAAGTCCCGTGATCAACTTCCCTTCCTTTCTCTCCCGCATAAACCCATAACGGGCAGTCTGAGGCATAGAGACATAGGCTCCTCTGCCTGTGTTTTCACCTCCGTATGCCTATTTTTGGCGGTGAATCGAATATCATAATACCCTCGACACCTACGGAACGAGCATCACATCCATGGAATCTTTCCTTTTCTAGAATAGCCAGGGCGCTAGCTAACCGTAGCCGCTTTGTAAGCCATGATACAAGTAACGCGTGGTCTTCACTTTGCGGGGAAATGACTAGACTGTGCTTGGGGTGAGTGGGCCAAACCTAATCAATAGTGGAGAGCATGGGCTGTGCGGCGCTGCGGTACCGTATAATGCAACTGTACCGTACTCGTACTGTATCACACCCGTACCATAGCGAATGAAAGCCAGGTACCGTATGATAACATGAAACCAACTGAAATGTCACCCCAGTAAGTGAACAGGATTCAAACCCTCTCGTGCAGCTTTCTCTACTTCATCACCGTACTACCAGCAGTATCGTACGCGAAGGGAACACAATGTCATGTAAACCACCAAAAGCGTCCCTTCTACTTGTACTCTCACCCGCTAAATTTACCTGGGAATCTGCAACTCACCCAAGGGTAGATCCCACCCCTTTTCCCCAGCCCGGGATAGACGCCTTGAGCCACGCAGCGAATCGCCAATTTTGTGTAGGAGTGCTTTTGGTTGCAGAAATCAACCCGATTCGACCGCGAGCGACCCGCTACGGTACCGTATGGGCCGCGGCAAATCTCCCTTCGCCGAGACCTTCACCGCAATGCTACGAAAGGTGGAGCAAGAGGCCAGGCCCATTCCACACCGAATGGGCGGAGGAAGATGTACCGGGGGTTGTGGGTAAGTCTGTCGAACTCTTGGCGGTGTTTGCTATGGAATTTGCTGCCAAGAGTTCGACTGACTTTCTTCCAACCCCTGGTACGGTACTCTTACAATTGAACCCCATACTTGGAGGGGGGAGGGGGAGGGGGCGAGCAGACCTTGCCC
Source organism: Tuber calosporum (assembly GCA_003316355.1). Taxonomy (NCBI): domain Eukaryota; kingdom Fungi; phylum Ascomycota; class Pezizomycetes; order Pezizales; family Tuberaceae; genus Tuber; species Tuber calosporum. Next base: position 24,495 of record QFET01009048.1, on the reverse strand, counting down.
AACACCCCTCTTATCATGCCCTGCCTCCCTCCCTTCCTCCCTCCCTTCCCCAGCGCACAATTCACCGACCGACACGCCCGCCAACAACACCGGCGGTAGAAGCAGGCGGACTATCAAGAAAGTGAGTAAGCAAGCGACAGGGGTAGTGAGGGGTACCACCGGAAACGAATACCGAGCTTGCGGGGCTACGGTACTCGAGTACGAGTACTTGTAGATAGTGAAACGCTGTCCTGGGTGGGGAGGGAGAGGAAGTGTTGTGCCTCACTGGCTAGACCGTACTCGCACAAGTCACCGCTGTGTGCCCCACTTTGAATGGTAGCGTACGCGAATGCCCGCCCGCCTATAACACCGGTGACAGAGAGGCGGACGGGGTGGAAGTCCAGGCAAGAACCCCCCCCCCTCTGTAGTGTGCAATGTAGCGCAGGTTGTGCTATGCGGTGTTGGTATTGTATAAGTTATGATGCACACACACAAACACTAAAAATATATAGGTTACTCGAGTTACTGTGCTGGGTTAGGTGTCTTTTTTTTTTTTTTTTTTTTTTTTCTGGCTTTGAGCATACTAGTTGGCGTAGTGTACAGTACTAGAGTACTCGTACACCAGCGATATTATGCGTTCCCCAATCTTTCCCGAGGTCTTCTATTTCGATTGGTCAGATGCAGGATGCCTCCCATGCAGGAAACCCCTGGAAAATCCAGAAAAACAATCAATTACCCCAGCAAAACCCCTTTGTTGCTTGGACGGGCATTTTTCCTTTTTTTCCTTTTCCTTTTTTATTTCTTTATTTTTTAGATCCTGCCAGATGTACGAGCGAGCACGGTACTCGTACTCGAGTACTAGTACAGCACTACGCCAATAAAATTTGACAACTACGGTATATAGTACGGTACGGCACAAACATCTCGAGTGCTCGAGTACCGTACGGCGGTACCGTGCAGCACCAGAGAGAGTGTGTGTGTGAGTGACGAGGGTTGGACGTCAGTGGCCGTAACCCGATGGCCGTTCGTTGGCTTTGCTCTATTGTCGACACGATACCGTGCTTTGAAGGCAGTCGACACGATAGTCTCCCGTACCGTGCTTCAAAGGCAGGGACGAAACAAGGTTATTATACTCGTACACAATACGGTACGGCAGGCAATACGGTACCACACTCCAACCACCACGCCTTCACCATCCAAGGTCCGCTCCCGATGCACGTTGCAAACATCCGTGCGCCTGGTGAGACAAAAGAGATGCATGATTTACAGAACGTTACGTAACGGGATCTTCCGGCTCGGGAAAAAGCATCCAAGGTCCAGGTTTTCTGCAAGAGCAAAAAGTCATGGAAGAAAGAGGTTTAGTTACTGTGCTGTAGCAGTGGTGGTCGGGACAACAAAAAAATTACCCCCTCCGTCTCTATTTTTTTAATTTTAATTTTAATTTTTTTTGGCTTTGGCGAAAACCTCCTCACCTGACATGCGCAACGGACATGGTGAAGGAGGGAAGTGGTGGGTCAGACTCCTGTACTCGAGTACTGTATTTTGCCTGTGTCGAATACTCGAGTAGAGCTGGAATATCGGTGAGCTAGGATCCTCTCCCCACTCCCTCCTTCGCTCTCTTCGCACGGTAAATTATATTAGCAATAATAGGCAACAAACGGCTACCGGTAGCCAACCTGACCACCCTATTGTTCAAAGCTCAAGATTAGACCCGCTCTGGTGTCCTCCTCCTCCGCATTGTTCATTCTACCCCTACGCCCCCAACAGTACAAGTACTCTCTGAATTCATTCCTGCTCGTTTTGCTGTCCATCCGTCCTCCGCCTGTCTCGGGTGGTAACTCCGGACTTTTCGCTGTAATTTGCGAACCTTCCCTATGTTCCCCCTTCACCCGTTTTACTCAGCAACTGATGGATAAATCGGGAGTTGTTGGACCCATCGTAAGTGTACGGTATCAGGTTATGTCAAAGTATGCATCGGTGGAAGGTCCTGGCAGTACAAGTGACCCTCCTTGGTTCTTCCCCCCCCCCTTTTTTTCCCCTCTTCCATCTGGTGTAGATACGAGTACGGTTCCCCTACCTTACCGTGTTGTCCCATTTTCCCCCACCTTCTCCACCTCCTTTGCCGCTCTTCGCCCCACCCCGTTGACGAATACGGTAGCCTTTCGTTTTGCGAGGCGGCAAGAAAGAAAAGGTGAATGTGTGACTGGGAATGTGGGCGAGGGTGAATGAGCGAGTGAGCCAGCGAGAATGGAACTCCGGTGTTGACCGCGGTCGGTGGAGGTGTTGGCTCGATAGCAAGCAACGATACTCGTATGTATCTATAATAACAATACTAATATCGGGCGTATCAGGTGCCGGCTCTGCCCTTAACTTATCCCTCCCATCCCTTCTTCGTTCGCCTTTATCTTTCGGGCTCGGGTTTATGTGGGAATGGGATGTGATGTGATGTGATGTGTGTAATCGATGTGTTGCCGGATTCCATCGCTCTTTGCAAAAAGATAGATAGCAAGATGAGACCCGAGGCGAAGAAAAAAAGAGGCAGACGAGGTGTATTTAAGTGTTACGCAGCACGACGAAAGGGAAATAAATGCAAATACCATCTAAAAGCTTTATCTAAAGATAAGTCCTTATCATTCGAGATGATCACCTTTTTTTCCTTCTTCCCATGAACAGGGCTGCGGGGTGGGTGGACGGGCATGACAGGCATGGGAGGCTCGTGTTTCTTTTGTGTGTGTGTGTACCCGCGAGTTCTGGGCCTCGATCATCATCATCAGATTCAACTGAACCAGTACTCGAGTACCGCACTTGTATCACAATACCATAGAAAGGAAAAGCAAGTATAAGACCTTCTCTACCACTTATCAAGTTTATTTGTTGAATAAAGGGAGACAACCGCCAATCCAGGCATACGGCCACCGGCAGCATTGCAGTCCATGGGGTAAGCCAATCCACCAACGAATCCCGAGCTACCCCGCAGCCATTCTGGTCCATGGCCAACCGTAGGCCCCATAGCGAGACCGCAACTTTACCCTTCCGGGTCGGCAAAGGCAGCCCCAGGGGAGGCCCCCAACACCGACAGAGGACCTAGCTAGATACTGTACTAGTACACTAGTACCGTACAAGGGCGATCACCGGAGATATATCAAAAAAGGAACCTGTCACAGATACGGTTGACTTCTTTTTTTGTCTATCATACATACTCGTAATTCTCTGACGTTTGTGAAATCAACTGCTATTGCACATGGCAAGAGGTCAGCGGAGCCTCAGGATTCTGATGCTACACAACACCAGTAGCAGTTGTGTTCACAAACGTCAGAGAATTACAAGTACCGTATAATACTGTACATGTAGATTTGAAGCCTTTCTACCGTACTTGTCAGGATATCACATTGATTTTCTTCTCAACCAAAAAACTTCCCTCTGATAAAATATATCGTAGCAACTGCATCATAATGTATGAGCGGGTTAAGGGTTTGTGTTCCTACCGTACATGTCAAGCTGCGCTGGTTTTGTGCTCCGCTGGTTTTTGTGCTCCCGACCCATCGTCGTCGTCGTCGCCCCCCCTTTCCTACTCAGTTGCCTCCTATGATGCCACAACAGTCAAGTGCCTGGAAAGGCTGAAATGAAATGAGGTCAGGTGTGTAACGACAAACCCCGGATCCCAAGTTCTCAGGTCCTCGCGAGAATGAATGCCTTTTTTTTCTCTTCCCCTTCTTCGCTTCTTCCTCCCGCTAGCGAGGCTTTGACGCTTGCGTAAGGGGAAAAAAAATCAAAGCATCAAGAGCTCCTCCAGCTCTCCAATTGCCTAATGACTAGGTACGGGTATCGTGACGAGGGAGGCTAAGGTGGAGGGCAAAATAGCGATGACGGAGCTGAAAGGGATCTGCCAAAGTCCGGGCACCGTATGGGATTTATTTCTTGTTTCTTTGGGTTTAGCGTGTCCATGTTTTCAGAATCTGTTGCTTTTTTACCTTGCCTCCTCACCCATCAGGAGGACAACACCATGGCCGCCGTTCTTTCTGTTCGTTCTCCCTGCTCCTTCCTGCTCCTTCCTGCTCCTTCGCGTAAGTCAGCTACCGTATGAGCAAGCCCTTTTGCTTGGATGGAAAACAGGGGGAAAAGGCTGCACCTCGCCATGCTGACGGGCTGGACGAGAAAACAGAACAGACAGGTGGACGGGCAGGGCAATTGGAAGAGGGAGACAAGAAAGAAAGCTTTTTTTTTTTTTCTTTGCTAAGTGGAGCACGTGGTGCATCCCTCGGCATACCATTAGTCACAGATTTCTCGCAAAGAGGAAGGGAAAGGCGGGCAGGAAATTCGACTCTTTACAGTTTATTTGGGCACTCACACAGTCACACTTTCCTCTCAACTGATGGGTCGGGGAATTGACTGGGGAAGTTGATCACCGAACTGCTCTACCGTACCGGTACGGTACTCTACTCTACCCGAGTATTCCTGATACCATTTGAGAAGTGTCGACCCGTCAGGATGGAGCTGCCAATCCCTGACGGGAATGGCGTCAGACACCAACAACCAGAACTCCACAGCACCGTAGGTAGAGTGGAGTGGAGTGGATATGATGCCGGCACTGTACTTGTGCGAGTACGAGCGCTCAAGTGCTCTCTGAGTTTGACTAGGTAAATAGCCTCAATCAGTTGGTGGGATGCGATCGGGTCTATTCTTTTCTTCCCTCTTCCCTCTCTCTCTCTCCCTTTACCCCGTCTCTGATTCTCCTCTTTACCCTCCCTCCCTCTATGCTCTATCACACAAACTTGTACTAGTGCACACATGTAGCCAGTACTCGAGTATAGTATCATGCTCATCGACAACGCTATTCCTTACCATACCCCACTGGTACTTGTGCGGTACGGTACCTTCTCTTCCCCTCCATCAAAAAATAGGAAAAAGAAAATAGAAAATAGAAAAGGAAAAAGGAAAAAGGAAAAGCGGGTACCACACCACACTCACCTCTTATACTGTACTCGTACCGGTACTCCCTCTCACACACACACCCTTTCCACTCTCACGCCCCACAAACCTACGCACAGTGTCACAGACTCCCTTTCCTCTCGCCGAGCGAAACAGAGCACATCAATCTTTGGTATCCTATCATCCTTTCCATCTTGCCCGCCACTCAATTTGGAAAAAAAAAAAAAAAAAAAAAAAAGAAAAGAAAAGAAAAATCCTCCGTGCTGGACAAATTGCCGTGCATCAGACCTTTGACCTTGCCTACCCCCCCCCCCGACTTGGATCCTCTTCCTACCGGCACTCCTCCGGTTTGGTTGCTATAAAGAAGGCCTGTCCTTCCCTGAGCTCTCACCATGCTAAAAGTTACCGCCCATACCCTTGAGGAGAATCACAACGACATCTGCAAGTCGTCCGATTGTCCTATCGCTGCTATTCTGCCCTCTGACCAACGGATCGATCAAGCCTTCCCTCCACCTGATCTAGTTCCTGCTCACTCTATTGGAAGCATGGGAATTCACCATGAACACTCGATGGTGTCTGGGAAAGGACGGGCCCCGATAGAACTCCTCCCCGTGGAGATTTTTGGTGGGTCTTTTGTGCTGTTATTCATCTCATCCCCCAATATTGGCTGTCGTCACGCTGACTTTATCCCAAGATCAAATCATCCCACAACTAGCAGTCGATGTGCCTACCAATGGCTACAGTCCTAGAAACAAAGATTTAGCGTCGTGCTTGCTCGTCTCCCGGACCTTCTACATTGCCACTCTGTCGACCTTGTATTCTAAGGTTGTCTTCCCTCATTCGTCCATCTTCTCAAAGTTCCTGGCACAGATCTCCAAGTACCCTGAGTTGGGCCACTTGGTGAAGAGGTTGGAATTCTCCCACTTTACTTCTGTGGGCTTTGGTAGAACCAAGCGTATGAATTCTGAGATTCAGAACTTGACCTCTACTACTCTGCGCGATTGTCTCGATATTACTCCTAATTTGCGAGAGTTCCTTGTCTCTGAGGCTATGGATGAAGATGTGGATGAGAGAGTGCTAGAGAAATTATTTTGCGGGCTTCCCCGGCTCGACGCGGTGGACTTTTGTGCTGCCACTGCCGCTCATTTCAAGAATGGTGTTTTGAGTGTTATTTCTCCCAACAACCCACGTTTGCCCACGATCCTTCCTATTAGAAGGCTTGGCATGCACGGTTGTAATACGCTCCCCTCGTCGGTTTATGCTACTTTGTTGCCCCGATTGCCCAATTTGACACATCTCGACTTGACTCATACTCAGATCGCCGACGAGACACTGCATGCTATACCCCACACTGCAAAGCTCACCCATCTATCTCTGTCCAAGTGCAACCGCTTGACGGGCCCCGCAGTCGTCGATTTCCTCATCAACCATCCTGCCACCCGGGATTTGGTCTACCTCAATCTTTTGTTCGATACGGGCAGGTACCGTCTTTTGTCCACCACGGATGTAGACGTGCTTCTTCCATTTTTACCCACTACCCTTCGTTCCCTGAATCTCTCTGGGGCAAAGATCACCAGAGCCCATGTCCCTGAAATTCGAAGGCTTTCCAAGCATCTTGAAGAGCTGTCCATCGGATATGCCGATTTGAGTATCGCAGACTTGAACCTTATCGTCAAGCAAGACGGGCCCCGCCGTGGCGGAGCAAGGTCGAACCTTCATTATCTAGACCTCACCGGAATCTCCTCCGTTAACCCGACCGCTCTCGTCGATACCAATAAATGCCTACTCCTCATGCCTTCCTCGTTCCCACTGCAAGTACTGGAACTCAACGAGAAGGTTACCGATGGCCTGAAGGAACGGCTCATTTCGGCGAAGAAATTGGGATGGGCCGTCAAAAGCCAGCACCGACGGGCGTGGTACGTTAGGGCTGGGCCTGGAACCATCCCTGGCTCTGAGAATATTGCCAAACCTTTGGCTGAGGAAACTGGCTCCCGTTCCTGGAAAATGGGTGGAAAGTGGTGGGGCGGACGAAAGGTTGGTGTCGCATACGGCGAAGTCTCGGGCATGTACGGATATTATGGATACGGATATTGAATACTCCGGTTTGATTTGTGATGCCAATGATCTCGTCTTGCAATTTATTTGTACAAATGGGGGTCTTGTATAAAGTTGTATTGTTTCTCCCTTTTTTCTCTGCTTTTCCCCGTTCCCTCGCTTCTTTATCTTGTTGCGGGTCTATTATTTTTGCTCTTTTTTCCTACTGCCTCTCAATCGGTTGTGATGACATTGTTGGTGTTTTTTCTTCTTTCTTCTTTTCGCATATTAGCATCAGACTTTGGTGGGGACGGCGAACTTGATTACTGGTTTTCCTTTTTTCTCCTTCTACTTTTCTTTTTCCTTTCTGTATCAATAGCTCTCCTATCCTGTTTCATGCCTTTTTCATACCATGACTGGGGACTATCATGGCATAGTTACTGTATGCATTTGTATGATATGACCTCAAAACCGGGGAATATAAAAAAGGGTTTTTGATGTATGAATTTACCAGCGCCTGTGGTGCTGAAGGGGAGATGGGAGGGGGTGGGAGCTCGGAATGATTGACTATCCTTCTTTCTATGTTGAGTAGGTAGTGGACTTATCTTGCTCCAGTACCCCTAACGATGGAGCCGGTCAATCGCTACTCTCTGAAGGAGGGAGTTTCCGGAGAGCTCAGGGAGTGATGGGGGTCCATGTTACAGTATGGTAGGTGGAGAAGAGGGAAGGGCTTATCCATGTTCCCGGGCGAATCATGGGATCCAACTCGCCAGTCTCTAGCCTGTCACCTGTGGTTGAAACACACAGTTGCAGGGTTAGGGTTCTGGGAAGTGGTGCGTGTTGCACAAACTGGTGCAACAGTTTTTTCTGTCAGCTGCCAAGACAGGATCCCTGGAGGAGTGAAAAAAAAAAAAAAAATGAAAAAAAAAAAAAAGGACAACTGGTATTTGAAGAAAAAGTGGCTTACAGAGCCAAACCATCGCGAGCTATCCCGTCCCCCAATCCCACCGCTACCACAAATACTACCACCAGCACAGCACGGGCAAGCGAAAAGGGAAGGATGAAGGCGAAATCATACTCCGGTCACCCATTCTCCGCGGCGGCGCATTGGAACCTGGAGCAATCCTACGAAAACCAACCCCGTGATGGTAAAAGGAAGCGTAAGACAAGGGAGAAGCCGGAACACACACGACTGCCCATCAAGACAGCAACGGGGATCGTTCAGGTCCCCAATCTTCCCCCCTCAACAACCCTCGACGAAGATACCGAGTCAGTCTCCGACGACGAGGGAGATGAAAATGAAAAGACTGGAATTGATAGCTCGGGGGTACCGCTACCGCCTGCAGCCCCGGTTGCGGCTGTGGGGCTGCCGCTGCGGAAGAGAATAATAATTGCGAAGGAGAAATTGGCGAATATTGCTACACTAATTAACGAGGATCCTGAAGAGAACGTGGGGTTGTTGAAGGGTCTGAAGGAGATATGTGATGACGTGGCTGTGCAAATTAAGATGCTGGCGATTGGGACTATGTTGGCGGTGTATAAGGATTTAATACCCGGATATCGCATCCGTGCGCTGAGCGAGGAGGAGATGAAGGTTAAGGTTACGAAGGAGGTGCGGAAGGTGCGTGGGTTTGAGCAGGCGCTTGTGACTGGGTATTCGGGGTTTGTGAAGATGTTGGGGGGTTTGGCAAGAGGTTTGGTTTCCTTCATTTCTTCCTAAGAGGGCGGGGGAGGTTGACTTCATGGGTTTATCGATAGCCGGGAGGGAAGGCAGTGATAAGGACGCCATTGCCCTTGCGAAAGTTGCCGTGAATTGCGCTTGTGGACTGCTGGCAGCGGTGCCGCACTTTAATTTCCGGACAGAATTGTTGAAGATTGTTGTCGAGAGAGTTAGCGTGAGAAAGGTCGACGAGACGTTCATCAAGTGTCGTACTGCCCTCACTGAGTTATTCCGTACAGACGAAGATGGAGGTCCGTCCTGCGAAGCGGTGCAAACACTCTCCAGGATGATGAAAGCGAAGAATTACCACATCGACGACTCCGTGCTGAACACCTTCCTATCCCTACGCCTCCTTTCTGAACTTGACGTGAAAGGTTCCTATTCTGCCGTTGATAACCCACGCAAGCGCAAGAAGAAGGACCGCGAGTTTAGGACTAAGAAGGCTAGGAAATTGGACAAGGAGCAGAGAGCGACCGAGAAGGAGATGTTGGAAGCGGACGCTGCTGTCTCACACGAGGAGCGGGAGAAGAGGCAGTCTGAGACGCTCAAGTTGGTGTTTGCTACATACTTCCGAATTCTGAAGGAGAAGCCGCCGGGCCTTATGGGGGCTACGTTGGAGGGGTTGGCGAAATATGCCCATTTGATCAATCTTGATTTCTTTGGGGATTTGTTAGTCGCGCTGAGGGAGTTGGTGTCTGAGGCAAAAGAGGAGGCTGAGGAGGAGGAGGAGGAGGAAGGGGGGGTGGGAAAAGCGGAGAAGGGCGAACGCGCTGATCGGAATGCAGTTCGGGAGGCGCTGTTGTGTATTATCACTGCCTTTGCGTTGTTATCTGGACAAGGCACCCTCTCCTAATCCGTCTCACTGCCTGGGCCGAGCTAACAATTGAAAACAGGCGAAGGAATAACCATAGACCTAACCTTCTTCACAACCCACCTCTACGCCACCCTCCTCCCCCTGTCCCTTTCACCTGACCTGGAGCTAACCACTAAATCCCTGCGTCTCCCGGATCCGCACTCTCCCCTCCCCACCTCTTCGCGTGTGAACCTCTCCACAGAAATCGAACTCCTCTTCCGCGCGCTCTCCTCGATCTTCTTCTCAACAACACACCAAAAGTCCACGTCCCCGCTGCGCCTCGCGGCGTTCACGAAGCGCCTGCTGATGGCCTCGCTGCAGATGCCGGAGAAGTCGGTGCTAGCAGTGCTCGGCATGCTGAACAAGCTGGCGATAAAGCATGGGCGGAAGCTGTCGGCGCTGTTCTCCACGGAGGAGGTAGTTGGCGACGGTGTTTGGGACGGACGCATCGACGAGCCGGAGATGAGTAATCCGTTCGCGGCAACCGGATGGGAGGCTGTGCTACTCAGGCGGCATTACTCACCCAGTGTTGCGGGGGCTGCGGCGGTGTTGCCGGGGCTGTTTTCTGGGGGGGGGCTGGTGGGATAGGCTGTTTGTGGTCACAAGAGGTCACTCGGGCATGGCTAATCACTCGTAAGGCTGGGATTTTGTATAATAGCGTGAAAGTTAATAGGGTGGCTGGTATATATATTTACCTTGCTACATCTAGTATCTGCGCTCGTGGGTCGGTGGGGTGGCTCTTGCCTGGCTCCCTTGGATGTGGATTTGGGAACATCAAACCGTGACGCCAGAGATTAGCCCTGCGCTGTGTCGCCACTTTCTGGTGCTCAAGCAAACACACCTGCCCGCCTACCTTTCCGCCATAGGAGTTTTCGGTATCCCTTATGTTCCTGGCTCTCCATCTACACTACAGCACACTACCTTTCTCCTACCACTCCACACCCCATCACCCACACACTTGAATATAAACCATCCCGTCCCGTCCCTTCTAGGGTACCCCATAACTTGCGCCGTAGCGTGACGGTAGAAGTGGTGGATTTTTTGGTGGATCATTTGTCCCGCGCTGACTGGTGGTTTTGGGTGAACTTCTGCTTTTGCCTTTTGCATCTTGGCCTATAAAGCGTGGTAGGGATGTCCGTATCATTGGGTTTTCGTTGGGGGGGGGGGTATAGAGAGAGAGCATAGATAACACATCGGAAGTCTGTTAGGGTATTCAAGAGGTTCAATGCCGCATCTTCGGCCCTCTTATGTGTCTCCGGTACGTGTTGGACTGGTGAAGCGTGCTGCGAAGTCGCTGGTAGCGGTAGGGAGTTGCCACAATAGCGACTGTCAAGGTGAGGAAATGTCTAGTATGCAGGAATTTCGCAAGGGCGCAGAAAGAGCATGGATTAGTGTGGAAGAAGCTTATGTCAAAGGCGGCCCCCAGGTGTGGGAGAAATAAGAAATATTTCCTGTTTAGGTGTGGCTCAAGTCATGTACGAGGTACTCGTATCGTCGGCGAAAACTTAAGTTAGTCGGTGGCAGGGTAACATAACTCAAAAAAGCTCCATTTAAGCACCGGTTTGGACTTCAACCTTTACGTTCTACCAGTAGAAAGCCGTTTCGCTTGCATTGCCGCTTGTTGAGATGCTACAGTTTAGACGTCCTCCTTCCGGCTTGCGTTTCCGGTTCACCACCGGGCGGGGAACGATCATGAAACGAATATCTGCCTCCAATCTCGCAAGTGATCCGCAGCATCGGCTATTGTTGTGGACTTACTAACATAATATTGTGGCTAAGGCAAATAACAAGCCTAATGTTATGACTAATCAGTCAGGGGAAGCTGAGGCCGAGACCGCTGGGACCCATTCTTCCATCTCTATATGGCTCCCACTCATGCATTGGCCGGCAACCCTGGTAGGATACCCGAGCATCTTAGCGGCCTACATGATGTCCAGACCCCGGCACTCAACCACACTGGCAATTGTCATAAGATTGCTGCCGTACGCGAGCTTCCGGCTGGAGGAGTATCAAGTCAGCCCTCTCCCGGGTCTGATCTTTCGATGTCGTGGCAGATATTTCACGAAGAGGAGGAGGCCAAATGGTATCAACGCTATGAGAATGTGGAAGCTAAGTTTCATCAACCCTGGGAGATGAAAAACCAAGAGATTGAGGAGAAATCTAAAAGGTTTTATCAAGAGATAAAGGAGAAATATTCGGAAATTTCCAGACTTACTGTTGGCCCCCAATCCTCATTTCCCTCCAATGTTTAACTGCTATCGTACATAGAGTCTGGCTTTGGGCTGGGGAACCGAAAAAATAAAGCTTGAGGAAAATTTCAACCTCCGTGGGGCCTTGGGTAATCAATCGCACTATCCATCTATTCACTCATCACTAATGTTTGGTTATAGAACGAATTGCCTATAATGGGAGACTGATAGGCGCAATTAAATCCCATTACTCAAAAGGTGTGCAGGCCGGACTTGACGAACTGGCCAAGACAGCAGCGTTCAAGAAGCTTCTGGCTCAGGAAATAGCAGCCCGTCACCTTGTCGAGAGGGATGTTCTCCGCTGTCGCCGTTGTTTATCAAGAAGTGTTCAAACACGCACATGGTAATTCTAGCACGATTAAAAATTATGAGGAGGACCATACTGCGAACGAACGCGCTGCACTGGCTACTTTGCTCAGAGTTCAGGGTGAGTGGACGGATGGCCTAAAGTGGAAGGAAGTGAAAAGGACAGAGCAGAATGGGTTCTGAGAAGAGCGTTTTTGTTTGCTATACCAATATCAAAATAGTGGCTTAAATAGAGGATGAAGACTTCCATGCTGTAGGGGACGTGATAAGGTACTGCTGTGGTGGGATAGCATACTGCGGCCCATCACGACGAAAAAAGCAACAGCGCCCAGATCCTGAACATCTCGGTTTTCGGAAACTAAAAACTAAAAATGTTAAAGTTTCTTGAACTTTCTTCCACTTCTAGAACCTCATAAGCCGGAAGCTAAATTACCATCACTGCCGTAAAAGCTCCAGTAATAGATGTATGTGCTATGTGGTCTAGGATTACCCAGTCGAGAAGAGGGGGGCAAAACACAGAAAAAACTGAGCTGGTCAGCCAGCTTGAGGTTCGTAAGAGAACAAATAAAACGCAAGACCTTACCAGCGGAGGCAACTCCAACGACGTACTGTAACACACAGTTCAATTATTCGAGTTTCTACGGTACTCAAGTGGAAGATTAAGCTCAGCAGTTCCTGGGCTGATCAACCAACGAGCTCTTCCTTGAAAAGGAGCGAACCTCAATGCTGCGGCTTGCAATCTTTTTCAGCAGACATGGTTTGGGAACTCCGAACTCCTATCCTTTGTCGTAAAATAGGGCTGTGTTCGGTAGAGAGTGTCTGCGGTTCTTATTGTTTCTATATCGTCCGCAGGTGTCCAGTCAGTGTTCCCAAGCGTCCAGTCCGTCCGTCTTTCGCCTAGGACTGGACGGACGCCATGTGTGAGGCCTTTGCCCGGGACGGACGGCCGAGCCCTATAGGTGTCTTAGTTTATGTTTCATTTTTGAATCTCATGAGCATGCTGTCTATATTATGGTGGAGAAGCGAAACATTTTGATTCTACTATCATTTATCAAATTTTGCGCTAAATCAACTAATGCTCCTAGTGATATCTGATCCTGGTTCTGAGCTCCCTGAACCCATCACACTTCCTTGACCTAACCTTTGCGCCCTCTCCTCCAAATCTCGAAGCATGGTCTCTACTTCAGCTAAAGGCTGCTCAGAAATCAGACCAGCCTTTCGCCAGGACTTCATGCATTCGATGGCCTCAATCACCTCATCCCCGTCGTATCTCAGGTCTATATTTATGTATATTTAGTTCACTCAAGTGGAGTGATAGAGCTACAACTCGGCCAATAGATGATGAAGGCGGTGATACGCATGACGACAAAGCTCTGATGGGAATGGCGGAAGCCTGTAAGTGGCAGCTGCGCTCTACAGGGGATGCCCGTCCTTACTAAGGACGGCCGGGCCCTGCAGGTGATGCCCGCCAATTCCAAAGATAGCTGGGCCCTACCGGAAGTTACCATTTGCCAAAAAAGACTGGAGGGCCCGGCCGTCACCTACAGGACTGCGATCTTCATCAAAGACGGACGCCGCGCCCGGCCGTCCTTATTCACACTGCCCGGGACGGCCGGGACTATTGCCCGCCAGGGCCCTGGCGTCTGCCCGGGGCGGTTGGGAACACTGCGTGTAGATGTATGGGCGCACGGATTTTGCGAGTTTCCCCGATGGGGGGGACCAGGAGGGGGAGAGGACACCGAGGCGGATAGTGTCTGAGAGGGACGATACGAGGGGTTTGGTGTATTCTTCAAAGAGTTGGGCGTCGATTTGGGATTGGGCGTCTCGGATTGTCTGTTTGGGTACTTTTTTTAGCTTTGCACTTCATGGTTTTAATGAGGAGAGGTACCTTGCTCTCGTCAGTCAACTTGACCGAAAACGCGTTTTCAAAACGCCTATTAATTCGGGCACTACGTCGTTCCTCAGTAATTGGAGATTGCTTAGGGTCAACAAGATTCTGACATTTTTATCCCTTGAGTCAACAGAATACTCCGTCAAATCCCTCGGTGCAACACTAGTGATGGGACTCGCAAGATCCGTCTGATTCTTGTCCCACGTATCCAAATCGAGAGGTTTTTTGGCATTCTCAACCACCCCTTGAAGTGACTTATAAAGCGATCTCACAAATTGTGCACGAACGTAAGAGAAGTTTGGTAGACGGCGGGGGCTGTAGAAATCGCGTCAACAAACAATATGAAGAGAGCAGGAACTGATGCGCATACGATAACACTACTATCAACTTCTCACAACCTTATCCAAGTATACGATAGCTTGCATACCGCAGATGACCTCTCTCTCGAATGCTCAAAAAAGTCTCGGCATTCTCGTAACATCCCTATTATCACCTGCCCTCGTCCAATCCTCCAAGAATTTACAATTCCCAGCATCTTTGAGCCAAGCTGCACACACTGCCACAACCGCCCGTTCTCGGCTCCCGGAGACCATCGCTCGGAATCGTTCAGCAATGTCAGTTCGCCCCAAACGGCCAACCATCTCGCATATCGCCACAGATGCATTTCCCGTGAGCACTAGTATCTTGCCCATGTAGTGCACTCCACTCAAGCTGTTTGTCCACGGAGGAACAAAGGCGTAAGTCTCATCTTCGCGCTTTTGAGGCTGTGCCCCCAGCACGGCAGTAACTGGTGGTGGGGGGGAGTTGGGATCCTGTCCGGGGGCGTTTGTAGACAAGGGGTTGCTGGAATTGGGGAATACATGGTGCTGATGTCTTCTATAGGTGGTTCCATGTAAATTTTGGCAGGGCAATCCCTAATCATTATAGCCAACTCGCAGATCCCTTCCGGAAGTTTTCTGACGTTGTCAGGCTCGAGGCGATGGGGCTTGCGGGATTGGTCGTCGATGCCGATGGGAAGAAGGTTATCGCCGGCAATGATGGATTGCGCAGTTTTTTGAAATGATGAAAGTTCTCCTGCAGTCCAGATGAAGGCGACAGAAGGGCAGATAGGGGGAGTATACTAGCTCCAAGAAGGATGATATTAGGTGAGTGTCTGGGGATTTTGGAGAATAAATATAGGCCCGGCGGGAAGGACACCGAAGGTGATGCGCAACAGACTTTGGTGACGGCGGTGGGGCTTCCGCAACCTTGCGGCGAAGAACCCGCAAGAGACGAAATTGTTAGGATAACTTCCTTATATACCTTATATATAGAGTGTGGCAACAAACCTTCTATCTCCACCTTTGACCTCTCAAAAGTAGTCGGAATCCTATTCTTGAGATAATCATAACGGCTAAGAAGCCAAAGCCAAACTGGATTATCATCAACACCCAATTCCAACAGAATACCGATAAGCTCCATATGTAAATTGCCTTCAGTCGGACACTCGACCAGCCGCTTCCACGTGTCCCTCTTGAAGTCCTCAATCACGATCATAACCTCCGCCCACATAGTCTCCGCAATGACCAATTGATGTACATGGTCTTCCTTAACAGGTACCATACTGCCCGTGGGAACAAGCTTCCTCGACTCCTCCAGGAAGCTCCGCGCCTTTTGGTGCTCTTCTATCAAAGATTCGTAATCCTTCCGTTTAATACATTCCGACAAATTACCCGGCATCTCAAGCATTGTTCTATCGTATGCTTCTCCAGCACAGCCAGAGCCAATCTCAACCCCTCCTCTCTCTCCCGGCCTCTCATCGCCGGACCGAATACCTCATCTGCTTTCGCCCCGGCGTCGTTCAGATAACCCCTAATCTTGCCAACACCCCATTCACTCTCGTTGTCCTTATCCAGGAACGAGTTCTCCTTCATCTCTTGGTAAACACCCTCGATGGTGCCCTTCGCGGCGACGAAGCGATCCAAATTCGACTCGACTAAAAGCTTTAGAGAACCTGATTTTTGTGCGATGGAAGTATTCAGATAATTGAGGCCCTGCTGCAGAGCCGGAGACGGGGTAATAGCATGAACGTCGCACAGGAAAGCAGTCGGCGAGAACGTCTTTGAAGATACGAGATAGCGATTACCTATCATACATCACCACCATTAGAGTCCGGCTAGCAAAAGGAGCAAAGAGAAACTAACGTAACCGCACATTATCTCTCACCGGCAACCCAATCTTCCCAAGCACACGCACGACCGAGCCCACCGTTCCTAGTGGGTCCAGTTAGTCTTCGGGCACTACCCAGGTAGAATACACATCGCCGCCCACGAGGCCCTTCAGAGACGCGGATACTCCCTCCTCTTGAAGGATGGAGTAGCGGGAGGTTGACGCACGGGATTGCTGCCGCTGGATGATTTGAGCCTCTTCAATTGGGTCAAACCAGGTTTCGGGAAAAGGGTTTTGGAGTCGGTAGTGCTTTAGCAGAGCCGCTTCAGCTCGGGGGTCACCGATCGCTCAGTCGACCACTGGTGGGTTTTCTGAATTGCGTATGTGAATAAAGGTTGAGGGTTTATGGTGGTGCACACGTTGGAGGGGGGAGGGTCTGGTAGCTTCCTTGCTTGCTTCTTGTGGCCGTATGCCCGCTAGGGCTGTGTCTCCTCTAGAGAGGAATAAACTTGATGATTCTTACTTGAGTTGGAGACAGAGAGTTCTGGAGGTCTGGCACACTTTCATCTAATGGGTGATCGCTAAGGGTTTGGGATAGAACTGAGTTGGGTTGAATACGGTACCGTATGAATATCTTGTGGCTACACACTATCCGCATTCACCACTACTAAATAAAATAAATATAAAAA
>QFET01009047.1:0-12480 GCA_003316355.1 Tuber calosporum | reverse complement strand
ACTCATAATAACCTCATGACTCACAAGTGTGCGTCATGCGCGAAACCCACATGACTCTAAAGTGGCCATGTGTGCGAAATCAACTCATAATAACCTCATGACTCACAAGTGTGCGTCATGCGCGAAACCCACATGACCCTAAAGTGGTCGTGTGTGCGAAATCCTCGTAAGCCTCACAAGGCTTACTCTGCTTTTCTGTCCTTCCTGCCTAGCGCTCTTCTAGGCAATCGTGACAATAATGATGTTTGACATCGATGTATTTCGTTTGATCCGGTACTCCGCTGTTTTCGGTAAGTTTAATAGCTGCAGTCCTGTCGCAATAGATAACCGGTGTTGTATCGATACCCATGTGTGATAGTCTAAGGCTAATCCAAATGCTTTGTCATGCTGCGAAGCATAATGCCACATATTTAGCTTCAGTTGTGGAGAGTGTAACCGTTGACTGTTTCTTTGATCTCCATATAACCGTGTTTCCGTAGACTTGTGCTATTAATCCGGTGAGTGATTTTCGATCTTTAATGTTCGATGCGAATGAGCTATCACTATATAGCTGTAAGGGAGGCTTGTCGTTACGTTTGAAGTAATTGAGTCCTTTTGTCGTTGTTCCTTTAAGGTATCGGAGGACTCTTTTGGCAGCGGATAGATGTGTATTACTTGGGTCGGATCAAAATTGACTGAGAAAGGCGACAGAGTGCATAATATCAGGTCTTGTTGCAATTGCTGTGTACATAAGTGATCCAATTAAGGATTGGTATGTCATTTGATTGCATCAATCGTCTTCCACTTTGGCTTTTGTCAGTTGAGAATTTGTTTCGATTGGAGTTGCTATTGTTTTGGCATCCTTCATGTCAAATCATTCGAGTAACTCGTTGATGTATCTTTCCTGGCATAGATTGATACCTTCATCGGTTCGGTTGATTTGCATTCCTAGTAGAAGTGACACTTCTCCTGAATTGGTACACTGGAAATGCGATTCGAGGTGTTCCGTGCATTGTGTAACCAGTTTGGGTTTTCCTGTTAATAGAATATCATCCACGTATATGCAACAAAATAAGTCTTCCGAGGTGAGAATACATGGGTCGAAATCGGTGACTGTAAGAGCGAAGGATGTAAGGGTTTTTATCAATTGTTGATACCAGAGTCGTGGGGATTGCTTTAGTCCGTATATCACTTTCTTCAGCTTCCACACTTTTCCTGGTATTCTATATCCTTCAGGCATATCAAGATAAGTTTCTGTATCGATGTCTCCATAAAGGAAAGGTCTTTTGATATCGAGTTGTTGCATAGTGTAGTTCCAGTGAACCTCTATACTCAGTAAGACTCGAAGGGATTCAAGTCTTGCGACCGGTGCATAGACTTCTTCGAAGTCTTCTCCTGGTATTTGACTGAAACCTTTAGCACAGTATCTTCCTTTTCGTTGTTTGATGCTTCCATCTTGTTTTCACTTTTGCCTTGTAAACCCATCTTCCTTTGATTACCTTCTTATTTATTGGTTTATCCACAATTTCTCCTACTTCTCTCTTTTCCAACACCTTCATTTCTTCATCCATAGCTTTGATCCATTCATCTCTTTCAGTCGATGCCATAGCTTCCTTGTAGGAGGAAGGGTCAGGTATATGATACATCAATCCGGTAGTGTGGAGTTGAAACTAGGAGAGTAACTCTTCGCATTCCTGTATTTCTTGTTGGATTTGATCACACTTTTCCCTATCAGTTTCTGGCTTGGCGAGCTCTTTGCGGAGGACTTTGATTTCCTTGTTGACACGTGTTTGGAGGAGTTCTGGTCCTTTTTCGGTCAATTAGGTTAGTCGTTTTTCGTGAACAGTGACTGTCGGATGAATCATTCTTATACGAGGATATTTCAGGATGGTTGTTGGTGTATCCACGAAGGAGCCTGGAATGGTTTGTTGTTTATGTGGTGTTGGTGTATGTTGAGGTATAAGTTCAACATTTTCGGATAGTTATGATGTTCCGGGGGTGTAATGATATTCAAATGAAACTCCTTTAATCTTCTCAAACTTGATATCCTTGGCTTCAGTTACTGTGCGTCTTCCAGGTATATAGAATGCATACACGGTAGGATTTGAAGTGTAGCCCACTATGTAACCTTTTTCTGTTGTGGAATCTAATTTGCATCATTTTTCAGAGGGTATATGTATCCTTGCTAATGTGTACCATGGATGCAAGTGGTCGATAGTCATTTTCATTTTGTATAGTCTTTCAAACAGTGTTGTTTCAATTGTTGTATGACATCGTCTATTGGATAGGTAAACAGCAGTTGAATATGCTTCTCCCCAAAAGAATTTCTTGTTGGATGGTAACATACATCTTACTATCGTAGTAAGAGTTCGATTTATCCGTTCGGCGACTTCGTTTAGTTCAGGGTAGTGAGGTGGTGATGTGGTATGTATTACGCCGTTGTTGTTGAAAAGAACTTTCACTTCCTGGTTAATGTACTCGGTTCTGTAACCTACTCCCAAGTATCCTGAGAATCCCAAAGGGACTCTGAAGTTACTATTAGGATAGGGGGAGAAGCGTCGATGGATAGGTCTTCAATGGACAAGGTAAAAGGTATAGAACTGATAGAGTGACCGTTCAACTTGTAGTATTAAAGATGATAGTCCTGTGAGGCTAGAGAGTCCGAATCCTTCAGGGATTGCAGGCTCTTTAAAACAAAAGAGTGTAGATAGGAAAAATAAACAAAAGTGCAAACATCCTGTCCAACAACATACTAACAGAGGAAGCATAATAAGGAAACAATATTCCAAAAACAGAGGGTTAAAAGCGACAGGATGGAGCTAACAAAACAAGTAATGGAATCTAAACAGGAAGGAACAAAAGATCGCTACTACTGTACAAATCCAGTAAATATAGCAGGAGGATAGCGATACCCAAATGGGTAGAAGCAAGGAGGGGTAGTGATAAGCGAAACAAGGAAAGAATAACCAGTTAGAAAGTCATAACCAAGTAGGAAGAACAACCAAATAGTAGCGCTTATCAGGTATAAACCCAAATAAGTAATAACCAACTTCAAGTCAGTAGTAATAGTAGAAACATAATAGGATTCCGTTACATTCCCCTTAAATGAAATAAAACAAATAATACAAT
Organism: Tuber calosporum; assembly: GCA_003316355.1. Lineage (NCBI taxonomy): Eukaryota > Fungi > Ascomycota > Pezizomycetes > Pezizales > Tuberaceae > Tuber > Tuber calosporum. The sequence goes on along the minus strand of QFET01009047.1, from coordinate 9,372 downwards.
AAGGAATATCCTAAAGGGCTTAATGACCAACCCGCCTTTAGAGCATTCCACTCAATTTCAAAACATATAACTTAATCAGTAAACATATATCCATCCCTGGTGTCAGGACCTTACACCTTTATAAGCCCCATAGTAGCGAAGACAATACCATGAAGCAGTTAGCCTTCCATCTCAGATTCATCCAAGGTGGAGAGTGTTATGCTGGTATCGGATTCTGAGTAGTCTGAGTCTTGGAGAGGTTTCCAAAATCCATCAGGGCAAGCTCAGGTGAGAGGGTGGTATAGTCTGGTTTCTGAAGTGTCCAGGCAGAGAAAGTCTTGCCATGGAAACAAGGGAGTCTGAAAGGTATAGATTCCTTGTAGGTATCGAACCAGTAGGATCTAATGAGGGTGCTGGCGCCTTCTAGGTTGTAGAGGGGTTCCCATGTAGCCTCGATTTCGTCATAGCCTTTCCAAAGGATCAAGAACTGTCTTCTTTTGTAATAGATTCGATCTTTGAGTATCTCTTCGATTTCCCATTGCTCTTGTCCACTGGCATCGATGGTGACAGGCTCTTTGGATATGGGTTCAGGTGTTCCTGGGAAGGTGAAGGGGTTTGGTCTTTGGTAAATGCGAAGATGAGTGTGCTGGATCTATGGGTGGATTCCTGCCATCACTGGGGGGAGTATGAGTTTGTAGTTGTTATGTCTGTCAGGTCCTGCGCTCACTGAGAAAGGTCCTAACTATGGTCCAACTAGCTTGTGATTTCGTCCAACCTTATGGACATCGGGTACTGATTTGAGGATAACTTCAGTTTCGTTAGGGATGATTGGGGGTCCATCCTTTCTTCTGTTTTTGCTGCAGGTAGTTTGGCGTGCTCTGGCCTTCTTGAGTGCATCTCATGCAAGTTGGTGATTCTTCATAATTTGTGGAGCAATCTCGTCTGCTGCAGGTACTGAAGTGGGGAGAACTCCAATGCTAGGAAGGAGGTTAGTTAGTCTGCCAAAGGTGATTTCGAAGGGGGAGAGTTCTGTGCTATCGCGGGGAGCTGCATTGATTGCAGTCTAGACATGAGGTAGGTGGCGAACCCACTTGGTTCCTTTAGGGTTGACATAGTTCCTAAGGGATTGGCGAACAGTTCTGATTGTGTGCTTAGTCTGTCCATTGGTCTGGAGATGGTAAGCTGTGGCCATGTTGAGATCAACATTGAGCTTCGCCATAAGCTGTGTCCAAAAGCGTTAGGTATACTTGAGGTCTCTATCAGAGACTAGGGAGGTAGGGAAACCATGAATGGAGAAAACTTACTCAATGAGGGTGTGTGCTGTTTCGATAGCTGTGATGTTCTGGGAGACTGGTATGAGGTAGGTAAAGCCACTGAATCGATCCAAGACAACCATGATGAGTTCAAGCTTGGAATTGCTAGGGAAGAGTCCTGCAAAGTCAATTGCAAGGGACGAGAATGGCAGCCTGGGGACAGGGAGGGGGGTAACTGATCCTTCAGGGACAGTGGTAGGTGCTTGTTTAGCTGGCATAGGTGGTATCTGCGGACATAGTCTTTGAAATAATTCCTCATGGAGAGCTAGTAGAAGTGTCTTGAAGCATATTCAAAATATTTCTGCCAACCTATATGTGCCATTGGTTCATGGGTGATGCGCACAATTTCGCTTCTGATGTTAGCACCATGATAGCTTGCTTCATAGGGGACATAAGGACAGTCTCTACTGTCATCCTTGCCCTTTCTGACGAGAACTCCATCATATAAGAGCCAGTCAGGGTGGTCGATAGCCTTGGTAACCACCTCAAGGAGAGGGTCATTCCGGGTAGCACTTTCCTTTCATGTAGTTGGTAAGCTGTACAGCACGAAGTTCAAGCTGTGAGGAGGGCTGATCAAAGAAACAGTTCTCATAATCGACAGGTGCTTCTGCAGCAGGTAGATCCCATCCTTGGTCGATATCCTGTATTTCTCTTTCTTTTCCCTTATCAATAACTGTATAAAAGACTGGGTAGCAATCATCATCGTGGAGAGGGGGAGGAACAGCCCATCTCTGCTCTGCTCTGCACTTGGGATGATGAGGGAGACTAAGTTGGAGGAAGAGTAGAGAGGCAAGGGTCCTGGAATAACGCGAGATCCTGAGGGAAAGTATCCTGTATTCTCTCCATTCATGTGGGTTTGGCATTCGTCCCAGACACCTGCAGTCCAGTGCATGGCTCTATGTCTATTAGATTCAAGAAATCGGTCCAGTTCATTGACTAGGGGTCGAGGAGGGACTGATGTGGGCTGAGGGTCAGGTTTAGTAGGTGTGCTGCTTGGAGCGATATTTGCGTAGATGGTGACTGCATGGGATTCCAGTTGGGTGATAGAATCATGGATTCGTTTAAAGCAGTTGGTGATAGCATCTGGATGCAGTGGTTGGTCCATATCTCCTAGAGTATTATTAATTCTCGCCGCAAGGCCAGACAGTGGAGCTTTAGCTCGCTCAATAAGTACTGCGGCATCGAATGGCTCTTGAGGATTGCTGAGATAGGAGGAGGTCTCGACGATTATACAACCTTGAATGGCATTGGTTGCAAGCTCGAGGGTATCTGCTGCTTTGTTCATGGCTTGTTCAACAGAATCTGAGTAGTGACTCGCTTCTACGGAGCTGGAGGGGTTTGAGCTGGTGCCATGATGTGAGTTCTACATGGAGTGGTGTTCAGGAGTAAGACTACGAGAGGGTACTTGATGAGTGAGGGCAGAAGAAGGGTCTAGGGCATGGGCGATGTTGAGGTAGGATCTTGATACACTGTTCATGGTGGAGGATGGGGTCTTTATAAGCTTCTTCTCAGTAGGGTCTTTGAGTATTCAGTCTTTTTCAGCTAGGGTGTCTTCATAGATCCTTGATAGAGCATCTGCAAGGACATTGTCTTTACCAGGTCTGTGTATGATATCGAAATCATAAGATTGCAGGAACATGCGCCATCTAGTTTGGCGGTAAGGTAGGTCAGTCTGCTTCAGGAAACAGGATAGTGTCTTGTTGTCACACACAACAGTGAACTTGGTGCCACATAGAATCGGATGGAATGCCTCAATAGCATCCACAATAGCCAAAAGTTCCAATTCATGGATAGGGTAGTGCAGCTGACTTGTTGCAAACTCTCTGCTGTGGAATGCGGCAGGGTATGCTTTCTCAGGGGAGGGTCCTTGGCCAACCCATGCTCCTGATCCAACCTTAGAGGCATCAGTAATAAGGTATATTGGATCAGCTGATGTCTCATAGGAGATGGGGCGGAGCGGAATTGTCTCCTTGGCCAGGCGCTTAACTTGTTTGAAGGCTTCCTCATGCAGGGGTCGCTATTCACACACATCTTGGGAAATTAGGTCCGAGAGGGGGGCAGTGGTGGAGGCAAGGTGTGGAAGGAAATGTGCATGATATATCACAACTCCAATAAAGGTCTGAACATCCTTTTTCGATTTTGAGGTGGGCCAGTCTTGGATGGATCGAATTTTTTCACGGTTTGCATGAATTCCTTTCTCATCTATAACATGTCCTAGGAGTGAGAGCTTGGTGGCAAAGAATTTGCACTTGGCTGGCGATGCTTTGATCTGGTACTGCTTAAGTCTTCCTAAGACTAATCTGATGTGCGAAATATGGTCCTCAACTGTTTCTGAGTAGATGGTAATGTCATCCATGTATGCCCAAACGAATTTTCCAATAAATCCATCTAGGAGAAATTCTATAACTCTCATAGCTTTAGCAGGGGCGTTGGCATCTCCTTGCAGCATTACTCTGCATGCAAAGGATCCAAAGGGTGTCTTGATGGTATTGTATTTTTCATCGCTGGGGAGAACTCGAATTTGGAAGTACCAGTTTGCTAGGTCTATAGTGGATCCAAACTTTGTTCTGGCAACAGTTCTGAGTATCATGGCTTGGTTGGGAATCGCTCCATGGTCCTTGATAGTAATATCATTCCTGGGTACAAGTTCTGCAAGAAGTCTGATTTTGCCATGGGGTTTCAGCTTTGGGAATATGTTGACTGGGTTGTGTGCCTTGCCTGGGTAAATGATTCCTTTGGCTTCCCAGTCTTCGATTAATGCTCTGTATGCTGGCATGATCTTGTCAGGGAATGTGAAGAATCTCAGATTATGGTCCGAAATTGTGTCTTTAAGCTTGATGTGGTGGTTGACATCTCTCAAGGGTAGTAATTCCGCTGTTTTCTTGCCAGGGAATACTGAGGGAAACTCGGAAATGAAGTCAGGGGCATCTGCTTCGTTCATCGCTGAAAATCGTGCATGAGTTGCTTTCTTGCAGGTCAACGTAATTCCTTTATCAGGGAAGGTAATGATAGATTTTCCGCAATCTATTACAGCAAGTTGTGCAGTAAGGTAAGGCATTCCTAGTAAGATATCATAATTGTCCAGGGAACAGACTAGGGCTTCAGAGATATCGCCGCTTTCCTTGTCAATCTGTATGACAGGCTTTGAAACATAGTTGATTGCTGAGCATGATCTTTTAACTGCCATTTTCAGGTTGATAGGAGTCTGGAGGTCTCTGGTAGGGATTTGGTGGGTGGTGACAAACTTTCCTGATATCAAGTTGTCTCCTGTGGTTCCAGTATAGAATGGTGACTTTGCGTTGTGGCCATTGACTGTGATGTATGCTTCGAGGGCTTGGGATTAAGTTCCACTAGGTCCTTCATGGTTTGTGGTAACTGTGACTGATTCCATTGCTTTGGGATTGTCTTCCTGGGTGGGGTATGTTCTTCTGACATTCTGGGGTCTCCTGGTTCTACCAGGGCCTCCATTTCCACGCTGCTGGGTGCTCCTATACTTCGTTTTCTCAAAGCAGTTATCGGAGTAGTGTTCATGTTTTCCACAATAGTAACAGTCATTGTCTCTTTTGCGCCGATCCTTCTCGGCCTGGGATACTCTTGGATGCTGAGAGGTATTGTTGGAAAACCTTGGTTGATTTCGCAGGGTGTTATTCTGGGGGCGCTTGGGTGCTTGTTGGGAAACTGCATTAAATGTTGCAATTCCTTGACGATTTCCATGGAGTCCTGTAGAGTGGGCAATTTCATCTCGCTTTTCCACTATCTCTAATAGCTGGTCAAAGGAGGTATCAGAAGAGATGTGTAGCATCACTTCTCGCTTGAGTTTGATAACTATGACATCTAGGAGTCTCTGCTTTGCTGAATAGTCCGAAATTGTTCGTAGGGGGAGACTGTCTCTCAAAGTTTCAAGTCTGATTACAGTGTCGGTAATCAGTACTGTTTTTCCGCCGGTAGTTTGCTTGACTTGTAGCCACAGTTCGTAGATGGTATCTGTGGATGTAGAAGGAAGGAAGTAGGCCTCGAATTTCTGTTTGAGTCCAGCAACTGTGTGATCTCCTTGGGAAGCTTCATATTGGGTGAATTTATCGAGGGCTTTCTCTCTCCAATAGGCTCTTTAGTATTGCAGGGCTTCAGTGGCATCGTCAGTTATGTCAAAGCTGGCGATGTATCAATGGACTGTGTTGAACCATGAGTTGATTCTCTATGGATCTCGATCTTTTCCCTCTTTTGTGAATGTAAATGGTGCAGGCCATTTAGGACGATTATTTCCCTCTGGGGGGACTGAAATGGCGATGGGTGCAGGGCTTGGATTGCTTGGTGGACTTGGTTGACTAGGTTCTCTTGGTGGACTAGGTAAATCGTCTAGTGCAGGGCTTGGTTCTCTGGGTTCTCATGGTGGACTGTGTGGTCTAGGTAGCGAAGCTGGGGGTGCTGGTCTTGGAGCGTCCTCTGGACTGGAATCTGATTCTGATTCAGACCTTGGTTCTTTCTTGGATTGGACATCTTGGTGGAGCTGTTCTTGGACTTGTTCTTGGACTTGGGCTTGGTCTTGGTCTTAGTGTAGAGCTTGGGCTTGAGCGTGGTCTTGGGCTTGGTCTTGGTCCTATTCTTCGCTACTGCTACTATCTACTGAAGATAGTTCTGAGTCCTCATATGCTGGAGCAGGTGGGGGTACTGGCGCTTGACTTTGGGGTCCTGAGGAGGATGCTACCAATCCTCTAGTGAAGTGCCTTCTGGTATATCTTGGAAGCGAAATGGTTGCTAGCTAGGGTGAGCTGGTCTCGCCAGGAGTCTGCTCAAGGCCTTCTTGGAAACAGGGAGGTGTACTAGTACTGCAGGGTCAAGGTAGGCGAAGGGTGATCAGTCCTCTGCCGAAGATCAATGGTATACTTGAGTCTAGGTCAAAAAAGTAACCTACTCCCAAGTATCTCGAGAATTCCAAAGGGACTCTGAAGATACCACTAGGATAGGGGGAGAAGCGTCGATGGATAGGTCTTCAATAGACAAGGTAACAGGTATGGAACTGATAGAGTGACTGTTCAACTTGTAGAATTATAGATGATAGTCCTGTGAGGCTTGGGAGTCCGAATCCTTAAAGGATTGCAGGCTCTTTAAACATAAAAGATTGTAGCTAGGAAAAATAAACAAAAGCGCAAACATCCTGTCTAACAACATGCTAACAGAGGAAGCATAACAAGGTAACCATATTCTGAAAACAGAGGGTTAAAAGCGACAGGATAGAGCTAACAAAACAAGTAATGTAATCCAAACAGGAAGGAACAAAAGATCGCTACTACTATACAAATCCATTAGGTATAGCTGGAGCATAGCGATACCCAAATAGGTAGAAGCAAGGAGGGATAGTGATAAGCGAAACAAGGAAACAATAACCAGTTAGGAAGTCATAACCAAGTAGGAAGCAACAACCAAATAGTAGCGCTTATCAGGTATAAACCCAAATAAGCAATAACCAACTTCAAGTCAGTAGTAATAGTAGAAATATAATAGGATTCCGTTACAGGTTCCATTATCACTATGAAATCTTTTGATCCTTGTTTCAAATTGTGTTTGAACCAGTTCCCAGAAGTGTTTGATTGCCGTTGCAGCTCCGTTCTTAGTTCGTAGAAGGTATATCCTGCAATATCATGAATAACCATCGACATATGTCATATAATATTCGCTTTGCCCTTGCGTATTTTTCCTATATTCGTCCGCTTAGGTCAGAATGAACCTTCTCGAATAGTTTGGTAGTCTTAATCCCAATTGGCGGTGGTGACTAATGCGTTGATTTTTGTGTTTTGCTGGTATCGCTTTCAAAATCCTTAGGTGGAGTGATGGGACACGAGTCTTTGTAACAATCCTTGATTACACTTGGATGTCCAAGACTCTGATGCAACTTTTTGTACGGTGTAATAAAAGAAAAATCATTAGATAATAAAACATGCCACCGTCCATTTTCCTTCTTTGCCGCCATGAAACCTTTTCCTCCTCTTCTGCAACCCCCCCTCCCTACTTTGATGTTTACTTCTACTCCGGCATCGTCCAATCGAGACTCTGAGACTAAGGAATATCTAATTTCAGGTACATACAGTGTGGATCGGAGCACGACTATATGTTTGGATCCATCCAGCTAAAGCACTTGTAGTTGTGCGTCTCCTTTGTCAGTAGCTCGGTGGATACTACCGTCTGCTATTACTATGGTGTCACTTGAGGGGTTCATATGTAGAAAGTCACGTTGGTTTGGTGATATATGACTTGAGGCTCCTGAGTCGCAGACCCAATCTCGTGTGATGATGGGATATCTCTCGCTATCAAAACCGTGACAGTTGCATCTGTTGCAGTGGTGGTACTTGTTTTTCCTTTCTTTGCCTTTCCTCTTTTCATGTTATTGCACTTGGCAGTAACATGATTGTCCCATCCCTTTCCCCTTGCCTTGCAGTAGGTACATTCCCGAATGTTCTTCTTGAATGGTACCGATAGCACTTTTTCTTCTACCTTTTCTCCTTTTTCTGCTTCTCTGCTGACAAAGAAGTTTCTTATGTCTGCATACCGTTCTTCCTGTCGTACGGCAAGCATGTCGCACAGCTCAGGATGTATCTCGTGTACGGATATCATGAAGTACGAACCCTTCATGACTTCGGATCTAGTGACGGTGAACATAATTTTTCCAAATTCATCACCGTTATCTGATGTTGATGTGCACCGTTGTGACAGTCTGTTCCTGGCAGATTCGAAGTGTGCGATATGGTCAGAGAAATTTTGTCCTTACTTCAAACAATGCATGACTAGGTTACTAAGAAGCATCATGTTGCTAGCAGGGGTTTCTTTGTCGAATAGGTCTTTGAACGCGTGCCAGACTCAGTGACTTGTTGGTGTGCCGATATGTTGGTGTGAGGAGCTTTGTCTACAGACTGGTATAGGAAAATCTTGCTTGATTATTTTTTCATTCCCATTCTGTTACTGATGCTGTGGAGGTTGATTCGTCGTCTTGTTTGTCTTCGGGTTTCTGTATTGTGCCGTTGACTATGTTCCATATTTCAAGGGTTTGGAAAACACATTGCCAAGCATCAGCCCAGGTTCTGTAGTCTTCTTGTCCATGAAGCTTAGGGTAGTCTTTGGCAGACATTGAGATTCCGGAGGTGGAGGATGAGGAAGACATCGTGTGTGATGTTTTAGTAATATGGGATTAAGGATATGTAAACAGGGGTAACAGTGACGAGGTGCTCAATATAGATAATATCTTAGTGGTTTTTGATGTAAGATTTGCGGAGTGATTGCAAACCCGGACTCATAACCTTAAATTATATGTGATGAAAGACACTTGCTCTTGTAATTTGAGTTGGTAGTCAAAGCTCACAGTATAGTTATACTAAGATAAAATATATTCTGAGTTGCGTGCTTGTCCTAAGCGAAGGGCAGGTTGTCTCCTTTATATACCCTTTTTATGGTTACACGAATAGTATACTTTAAGAAATACTCAGAACATGCTAGAATCCACTACATACTTCTTGAAGATCACATGACTATGTCACATGACCGACATAGTCATAGATTAGTAGAATAAGGAAACGTACATTTCAACAGAGCTCTATTTTACATCGGGGCGGCTGACGTGTAGTGCAGCATTTCAAAATAAATATCCGGCACTTGAGGAATAAACAGAGTATCGTCCAAGAGCCTCGACGATAACTGACCGCAAACCCTTGGATCCTGGCAGATCACCGTATTCCCACCTATAACTGCAGACCTCAACTAAATAAGTAATAGAGTTGGGCATCTACTACAAACACCCTCCCACCCTTACCGCCCCCTGATATAAATTCTTGACCGCATAACCCCAGCCCAAATCATCATCCTCGAACGACCATCCCGCATCACAGACGTGGTCTCCACACTCGAAGAAGGCGACAGCATAAAGCTCAGTTAGGGGCCTACCAGAACGACGTTTTCCCGTTATGGAGAAACCACGGGGCGTGCCTGGGTGCGTTAGCTGGAGGACATGTGATTTTGCGAGTTTTCTTGAGTGGAGGGGTGGGGAGCTGATGCGGGTTATTTATTGCCCTGAGTATAATGTCCCGGCAGGAGT
>QFET01009042.1:0-11281 GCA_003316355.1 Tuber calosporum | reverse complement strand
AGTAATAACCAACATCAAGTCAGTAGTGATAGTAGAAACATAATAGGATTCCGTTACAAGGGTGTAGTGCAACTATTGGTAAATCTTACAAGATTACACTAATCAAATATGCATATACCAAAACTAATTGTGGATGACTATGAAAACTTGCTTTAGATAACTGGAAATACCTTATTAAAATGAGCATATAGTATATGGTAAACCATTAAAAGTGCTTTTAAAAGATTTGCATTCTTTACACAATTTATCACAATTGATTATATATTGCACAAGATATTAAAAGATGGACATTTTACCAAGTTCCAGGAATGGAGTTTTTTCTTGGTGAGGGGTTCATGTTATACTATTTCAAATAGTAGTTGGAAACCAAGATTGTCTACCATGGTCTACCTTTGTGACAACTACAGTCTTTGAAAAAACTATACCAGTTTTTTCTTCAAGCCCAACTCTTATTGCCAAAAGCCTTTTCTTGTCCCATCACTTCTTACCAATTACAGTAAAAGCCTTTGATAACTTCAGCATGGATATGCCTGACCTTCTATTTGCACTTTACAAGGGGACGAGGAAAGAAGAAACCTGCTGCTTCCTGCCTTCTAATTATACAACTTGGAATCTCAGCACCTTCTGTACAACAATTCTTTCTCTGATACAAATATAGGATATGGTACTAGGCTTTTGAGCATAAAGATGTGATGGTATATAACACTGGGAGGTGACTATATTGACTGGAATCCAGCTGGCAAGAAGTAGTGTCTACAGTAGAGCTGCCCAGCTATGGTGAAAGAATATAGAGTGTTTATCCAAGTGGATCTATTATGTGTTCTAAATTCTTAATAATTTGAATGCATCTGAATATAAGTACATATATGCAAGAAAGACTGCCATCTAGACTGATTACCTGATATTCTATAAGATATCTGCAAATAGGTAGTATCAAACTAAATATACATTATTTGTCAAAGAGATCGAAAGCTATCTACTGGTCGAGTGCTAGACAACATCAGAGTAATAGAGAGACCAGGGGATCCTTTGCTGTGGCATAGGCATATACTAGAGGGTAGCCAACTTGGTGGTATTGAATTGCCTAGGCTGAGCTCTTATCGAAAAAGGAGGAGAACCATCAGGAAAACTCAATGATAACAAGATAAAGATAAAGGTTCTTGAACACTTGTAAAAGTTGATAACCAGATATATTGTTAAGGTCTCTTTTATGTTGCTTGGTAATTCCTCAACTATAGGAGTTGTTTTCTTATTATTTCATATGGTCAATCTTAAGGTATATGTACCAGTATGGAGCTCTAGCCATGACAAAAACAAAACTTTAATATTAAGAAAGATCCTCAGTATCTGTAGAGATCAAAACCTATTCTCCCAAGACCCTCTGGCCTGGGCATAATAATACATCTCACTCACAAACAAATAAACCCTGGCTTAGCTTAAGGGTCAACAGGGAGAAAGTACAAAGCAGGAAAGCAGGAAAGCATAAGGAAAACACTTGATGAAAACTGTTACAGGTAAGGAAGGTTTAGCTACTGCTTTAGACGCATAAAGGGGCTGGCAGGCTGAAGATAGCTCTGGGATTCTAGAATGACTGATGGCATTAATACAAACTCAAGAGACAGCGCAATACCAGGGTTAGGCATAATCGAAGGCAGGTTGACCTTAGGCAATAGTCTAAGGACCGGGGAGGTAGTAAGATACCAGTAGGGGAAGAGATAAGCAGTAGGGTGCCAGCCATTGTGGAGGGGTAAGGTGCCAGCTTGGACGAAGGGGGAGCAGTAGGGTGGTAGGGGATCTACTGCCAGGAGAGGAAAGATAAGTATAGGAGATAGAGTGGTAGACCCATATATCAGCGACCAAACTGTTGGTGTACCTATCTTTGTAGTTCTCAAGGAACAGAGAGTGAAGGAAGCGACCAATAGATTCAATAGTGATTGCAGACCTGTTGGCAGTTTCCTCATAGCGCAACTGTATCTCTCAACTATATGAAGGTAGGTATAACCTACTTCGAAGTATTTCTAGAATCTCAAGGTACACTGAAGATACTATTAGGATACAGGGGGAAGGGTCGATGGATGGGTCTTCAATAAAGAGTGTAAAAGGTATGGAACTAATCCAGTGACCATTCAACTTGTAGTATTAAAGATGATAGTCCTATGAGGCTTGAGAGTCTGAATCCTTAAAGGATTGCAGGCTCTTTAAATTCAAAAGATTGTAGCTAGGAAAACTTAAGAAAAGCGCAAACATCCTGTCTAATAAAGATGCTAACAGAGCCAACATAAAAAGTTAACCATATTCTGAAAACATTGGGTTAAAAGCCACAGAATGGAGTAAACAAAACAAGTAATGGAATATAAACAAGTAGGAACGAGCAATCACTAATACAAGACAAATCCAGTAGGTGTAGCAGGAGGATAGCGATAACCAAATCGGTAGAAGCGAGTAGGGGGTAAACATAAGCGAAACAAGGAAAGAATAATCAGTTAGGCAGTCATAACCAAATAGGAAGGGACAACCAAATAGTAGAGCTTATTAGGTATAAACCCAAATGAGTAACAACCATCATCACGTCTTTAGTAATAGTTTTAAAATATAGTAGGATTCCGTTACAGAGTCACACCTCACTATCTCAGATCACGTTCAACTGGATACCTTACTGAACTGTAAAGAATCTCCTACAGCTGTATATTGTTATATAATTTGAATTGTTGATCCTGAAAAGAAAATGTTTTGCATCCACATAATATTCGTGAGAATCCATCTTAAGTTCTTATAGAGAATAGACCTGGTGAACAGGAAGCTGCAGTGAGTATCAGCAGGCTAAAGCTGAAGAGGAAAAAAGGCGGGATCCAAATTGTTGAATAGAATCAGAAATGAAGGAAGAAAACTCTAATGGAGTGAATAGTGAACTGCTGATTGAGGGGTAGGAAGAACGGTAGAGGTTGAAGGTACACACATATATATAGGTGAATACTGTCGATAATTCCAAGCAGTAGCACCTATCCAAAAAGAAAGAAGAATCTATTGCTCCAATCTTAATTATACCTACCATGAAATCAATAAAAGACCTCAGATTGACAGCATTGCAGAAATATGAACTTTGCTGCCTTAGGGCAAAGTATCCTGAATTGAAGTTAGCAGACTTTGCACTTATCATTAAATCTCCTTGTCGCCTTGATGAACAACCACTTATTATCTCTATCCTTTCTGACCACCTGAAATGACACAGAGAAAACATAAAAAAGGAACCTCCAGCTGGTAATGATAACTATCTTCAATTTGTGGATTAAATAAAAGATTTCCATACTGATAAATATAGTAAATAAACATAGGTGCAGTAGGAAGAAAATAAATGGAGAGAGTTCGCACTTACCCTTGTCTTGAACATATCTGGTACATTGGATTGATGCTGTCAAATACACAAGATTTCCAGTTACTTAATACAGTATATGAGTACAAACAAAAATCATCTAAAAGAGCTGCAGAATGTAGAGGTTGATGAGTTATATGAAGGTTTTGAGATATCATATGGCTGGCTTTTACGGTTTAAGAATCGTCATAATTTGGTACTCCCTAATCTCATAGGCAATCCAGTGATGTTGACTAGTCAGTATTACCTGCTCAACAAAACTATCTTGCACAGCAACTCATACCTATTTCACTAGAAGATTGGCACAATTGTGATGAAAGTGGTTTATTTTTTAATATACAGCCTGAATCATCTAATGCATGGATAGAAAAAGGTCAACAGTTGAAAGGTAAAAATGCTGATGAGATAAGAATAATAACTTATCACATTGTCAATAAAAGTGGAACTATTAAATGAAAGATTTAGGTAATAGAGTTCGCAGAGAAACTTTACACCTTTTGACCAAATTATATTAATCTGATCAATTTACCAGTCATTTATTGATACAATAAAACAGCCTAGCTAGATACCTACCTATAGTACAAGTTCCTTTAAGGATTGAATGACAAAATGCAAATTGCTAATTGCGAAATTGCCCTTGTCACTGATAACTGTCCTACTGTTGAAAAAATATGTTATCATATTCTATGTAATCATATGTGTATGTGAGTCATGTAATACATACACATATGACAGGTCATATCTATAGCTGGATTTCACGTGATACAAAGATAGGTATATATATTTAAGGTTTTCTCCTCATTTATCCTTACAACTTGATAGTGCAATAGTGGAATCTCAGCTTTTATGCTATAAGATACTGCGTTCAAATCTCAGTGTCACCTTATAAATTATAAGAGACAGCCTTTGATACTGCAATATTTTCAGGTTATTAGTCCGAGTTAGCAAGACTTCTGCTACCCAACCATATACTACTTGACAAAACTGTTTATACACTAAAATGCTAATACAGTTTTCTTACTCATACACATCCTTCTTCTTATCACTCTATGAGTGACACAGACGTCTAGTATAGAAAATATAACGAATTTCACTGCAGTAACTGCAACACAACTGACCTCGCCCAAGACATTGGACCAACCCTTGTTACGAAAACGGTGCTTGGTATATAACAGATATCTGGCTTATCAAAAGAAGTTCTTCCAAGAGCCACTATCATCAAAATACCAACAACAGGAAGAGAGTAAACTCAGGAAACAAATGCCACATACCTACTATGACAAACCTGAATACTCAATATCTGAAATCGAAGCCAAAGCCTCACACCTACTATATAATTTAACCAGTGATGAATACCAAGGTTATTTCAACCCTAAATCAATCATTGACTATCCTGGGATTGGGAGATTAAGAGAGTTCCCTATAAGTTACCACAAAGAAACGAACATTCTCCCATATTATTGTGACAAATTTCGAATTCAGCTTGAGTACTTCGCAATAAAAAGGTTGCATAATCATAAAAATATCAGCAGACAAAACCTGTTTCCTCCCAACACAAATCTGAGCAACAATAGACCTATCCCACATTAACCACTAAAATGTCCACGGAAGACGCCTCACAAACAAACTGAATAGTCGGATGATTGCCCATTACCTTAAAAGACTATCCAATATTGGAAGGACAAGGTGACTATGACTCATAGGGGATAGGGGTAGAAATCCGCATTCAACGTGTGCGATCAATGGGATATGGTCGACAGTTGAATAGAACAACCTGAGCCAGAAGACGAAGGACTGGAACAAGCAAAATGAAATAGGGAAGTTCTTCCTATACCAGGTACCTGGCACCAACGCAGCAGATATCACCTGCTACAACTTGGTCTCAGAGGCATGGCAGTCACTAAGGGACCAGTTTGACAAAGAAACAAAGTCTACAAACCTAGTCCTTCTTGAAAAATTTCACAAAACTCACACCTTGTAAAAACATCTCAGAGTACATCTCTAACTCCGAAAATGCCTTGAACTTACTTTCTCAACAATGGTCAAACATGAAATGCAAAAAGGCTGATGACCTCTTAACCATGTTTAAAGCAGTGGTTCAATCTGAAGCCACTAAAGGAGCATTCTTTCTGCTTTTGATAAAGGAACAACATAGAGATCTATGTGATATGCTAGCTGCACCAGAAGATAACAGTTATGTAGACATAAGGGAATTCTTCGTCAGCAGAGCAGCTGAGAAAACGCAACACAGGGAAGATGAACAAGTGCTATTCATACCAAGGAAACAAAAAGAAACCAAGTTCTGTTGCTGGTGCAAAGCGCGAGATAAGAAGAGTGACAACTATAACCTCAAAAACTGCCATGGTTTCAAAAGAGATAAGGAGTGAAAATTTTGAAACAAGGTACCTAAATCGATAAATATTACCGATGCTACTGTTACTGTATTTATGACCAAGTCTCAATAAATTGCGAATGAGAGTGATAGGAAGATGACAATTAGTTAGCTTTGTGATTCAGGAGCCACTGACCACATATCACCAAACAAAGGTGACTTCCTACCCCTATCACCCACCAAAGCAAACATAGAACAATAGATGGCAGGTCTCATTTAGCAACTGGAACAGAAAACAATCAGATCCCTGTGCGACTGCTGGATGGATCCAGATATACTGTTCAACTCTGACAAGTACTTTATGTACTATCGTTTCGATATTCCATAATGTCTAAATCAAGGATCTTTGATGTTGGAGTAAGAGTGGAAATTGAGAAAGGAGAAAAAGGTTATGTGAAGGATGGAAGAATATTTATGGTTGCGGAGAAAAAAGATGGGCTGTGGTATAAGAGGACACTTAATGAGAAGGCTCTATTGAGACTTTATGAGGAAAGACACCAGACACTTCGTCACCCTAGGACTATTCGAGATTGCTATAACAACACAATGCCAATTCTCCAACCTCAAGACTTTACCTGTAAGACTTCCAAGATGTTAAAACTAACACCTAGTGTACCACATGGAAAAGATATTGAAACAAAGAAACCTTTGAGAAAATCCAGTCAGATATGAGAAGTCGTATATTAGTCCTAACCTTGAATAAAAACAAATATTACATGACATTCGTAGATGACTATACCAGATACTGTTGGCTATACTTGCTAAAGTCAAAGGATAGAGCTGAGAATGCAATACAAGACTTCTGGAACCTCATACATACACAATTTGAAGTACCAATCAAATATCTCCATAGCAATAATGGAATTGAATATGTAAAGCAGGAGGTATCCCAGTTCTTAAAGGAAAAAGGTACAATCTATACCATATTAGCAGCCTACAACCCTGAATCAAACAGTTTTGCCTAAAGAATAAATCATACACCCACACCCATGGTACAATGTATGTTGCTAGCTGATCGAAAGTTTCTATAGAGGGAAGCATATTCTACTACTGCCTACCTAAACAACAGACAATAATATTCTACGATTAAGACAACACCTTTCGAGTTCTATATGGCAAGAAACCAAACATTAACCAGCAACGTCCTTGCTTCACACCTACGATAGTAAACATTCCTTCAGAAAAGATAACCAAATTGGATCCTACAGCTGAGGAAGGTCACCTAGTAGGCTACACTTCCAGTCCTACAGTATATCAAATTTACATACCTAAACGACATACAGTAACCGAAGCAAGAGATGTCAGGTTTGGAATAATGAAAGAAGTTTCATTCGAATATCATCGAGAAAATACTACTACAATTCCGGAAAAAGAAGCTATTCCACCCAAAGAAGAACAACATGAAAGTAATCCTCGAGTCGAATACGAATTCAATGCTCAAGAAACAGAGGTACAAGGAGCATACTCTGATTAACCTCCAAGACGACTATCAACTTGTACCCGAATCTAAACTACCAAAGGTATGGAATATCGAAAGAACCTAGCCAAAGCCAAGTTCAAGGATTTGAATGTCAAATTAAGAAAATATGATGAAACATTCAATAGCTACATGCGAGGCAATAGAGGGACAGGAACACCTGACCAAGTTAGTCAACAACATAAGCTGCAGCGCAAAGTTATACTTGAAAAAATTCGACAACAACAGACTGCCATAAGCAAGGAATCCTTTGTTGGACTCTCCTCCTTCAAGCCTCATCCCACGAGCTCTGGATAAGCAATAAAGTCTAGAGAAAAGGCTGAATAGCAAATAGCAATGCAGGAGGAAATGGATATTCTGAAAAGCTGAAAGGTTGCAGAAAAGGACGACAGACCGAATACCAAAAGAGTTCTCAAAGGACGATTGGTATATAAAACAAAGGTTAAAACGGATGGAACCATTGAAAGATGAAAAGGGAGATACTCTGCCAAAGGATTCAGCCATAGTCCACGGGAAGACTTCGAAGAAGTATATACACCTATGGCATGCTTAGAGTCATTAGGGGTATTGTCAAGTCCAGCAATCAAGAGGAGATACATCCTATGACAACTAGATATCAAAAGCGTATTCCTGGATGGTAATATAAACAATGAAGCATATCTAGAAATTCCTGAAGATTAACACATACCAGGAAAAGTATGGAAGTTACAGAAAGCAATCTATGGCCTTAAACAATCTCCACGCCTATGGTACCAACACCTAACCTAAGCATTAACAACAATGAACCTGAAGGTTACCGACTTCGATCCATATGTCATAATTGTATCAGATTTATACTATTGTATATACGGTGATGACATTCTCATTACCAGCAATCCCTCCAAATTCAACCTGTGGGTTGACAAACTACGATCCCACTTCTAGTATACCGATTCTGGAGAAGCAGCTATCCTACTCGGTATCCAAATCTAAAGAGCAAAAACCAGTATCAAGCTATACCAAGAAAGATAATGAACAGAAATTCTTGAACAATTTGGTATGACTGATGCAAATGAAGCCAAAACCCCAATTGAAGCACCCTTACCACGTGTTAAGTCTACCCCTGATGAGAAACTAGGTGATCAGAAAATATTCCAATGTATATTAGGATCCTTGATTTAGGCTGCAGTCACTACCCGAGTAGACATCGCATATGCGTCTGCCTTCCTCAGTCAGATTGCATCCAACCCAAGAAACACCCACCTAACGGCTGCCAAATGAGTACTTCACTATCTTAAAGGTACAAAGAACAAAGGACTATGCTTCCGACACGATCCAGAGGCTCTGGCTCTAGAGGTGAACAGCAACATTTCCTATGCATCTAACCTCGATGATAGAAAATCCCACACTGGATTGATTATACAGAGTCATGGGCATACAGTTCTGTGACGCTCCAAGAAACAGCGCATAGTACCCCAATCAATAACAAAGGCCGAATATGTTGTACTATGATTTGCAGCAAACCAGGGCGTTTTGATTAGATGAGGCTTAAAGCAAATGGGTATCACAACAAAGCTGGTCATATATTATGATAATACAGCTGCAATATATCTCACCAACAACTATAGATTCTCAGATCCATCCAAACCCATCAATGTTCAATACCATTCTGTTAGTAAAATGCTAGAAAAAGGAGATATTAAAATAGTTAGAGATGAGTCAGAGAACAATGTACCGGATCTATATACTAAGGCATTTTCGTGGGTTTCATTTGAGAAATTTCTGATGAAAATATAAATAGAAACATAGAGTAAGTGTGGGAAAAATAGGTTATCAAATTCTATGTAGTCATGCATGTATGTTAGTCATATAATACATACACATATGACAAGTAATATGTATGGCTGGATTTCACGTGATACAAAGATGGATATATATATTTTAGGTTTTCTCTTCATGTATTCTTACAACTCGATAGCGCAATACTGGAATTTCAGCTTTTTATCTATGAGATACTGCGTTCAAATCTCAGTGCCGTCTTATTAATTATTAGAGACAGCCTTGGATACTGCAATATTTTCACTTACACACCCTCCTACTACTTTACTTCCACTTAAGTACAAAGGACCTACTCCACTAATTGTACCAATATCACCTCTGGTATTTACAACCAAATACGACAGCATTTCTTCAACCCCTTGATGCTGAAATATTAGCTTCTTTTAAGGCTATATATTAAAGATACTGTAACGACCCCTAGATCAGTTGGTATAGCTTACCGAACCTCAGCCCAGCCAGTGGTCCTACTAGGACGTGGACAGGAACGGTACCAGACACCTGCAAAGTGACATAGCAACCATAAGTACCTTTCATGAAGAAAGGGTACTTAGGTACCTAGTTAGATAGGGTAACCCAGCAAGGCCGGATAACCTTGGTGCACACTTAGGTAGGGTAACCCCGCTAGACAGGGTAACCCGGAGCTACAGTCAGGCAGGGTAACCCACTTGAGTAGGGTAACCAGGAAGCATGGTTAGGCAGGGTAACCCTTTAGATAGCGTAACCCATCTCTTCAGTTAGGCAGGGTAACCACTTAGGCAGGGTAACAGGGAGCCCTAGGAAAATATGGTAAGCAGTGTAGACGCCGCCGGGTGTGCTACATTCGTGTAACTAGTTGTTTCCAGCTCGTGGAATCGCGTGTAACATATAGGTCAGTTACGCGGAACCTTCTGGTGACGCAAAGGGGCATTACACAGACTTCCGCAGCGATTTGCATCATGATAGGGCCCAGTTACCCTACCTTGGGGATTGCGGATGAAATCGTGGACCTCATGTTACCCTCCTCTAACATTACGCGAAACGCGAAATCTTACTACAAGTACCCCAGGGTGGTTGGAGTGATTTTAGCGCATCTAATAACCCTTGGCGGCTCCCACGTTGGCCCCTTGCGACGGGTGGGAAAGGGTTACAGTTGGTAAAAGCCTAACAACACTGAGAAATCGAAGGTGGCAGCGTAACCCCGTATACGTCACTGCTGTCCTTCCGACCAGATGCTGTCCGCAGGATATATATAGGAGTGGGCGACGGCCGACCCGGGCAAGTTGTTAGTATTGACATCAGATGGCCTTCCGAGGGTACTCTAGGTGCCTATAATCCCTATGGGAGGTATGGGGGTCCCCCGGAATAGCTATCTGAGAGTCGGGGATAAACAGATGTTTGTCCGGATAAAACTCTACTACTTACACAACGATAGCCCAGGCGCTATACGATTACTCTGGGACGTTACAGGACTCTAAGAGGCATTCAGTCTTATCACGGCTAAGGTGATCCCTGAACGGTTGGCTATAGGTAGCGCCTATTTAGCCAACTCAGTAAAGACACTTACCGGGGGAGCTACGCAGTCACAAGAAAAGCTGCCGATAGGCCAAGTAGACACAGTTGACTGCAGTGCTTGCATAGACGGGAAAAGCCATAGGGCTACTGAGTCTCATACCTAGGTTTGGGTCCAAAGTCGGATTGTCAGTTGGCCATTGACAAGACGGTGATCGGAAAGGTTTTTCTCTCCTGCAGGCATAATCAAAATGCATTGCCGAAAACCTTTATGATTGAACGGACTCAACTTATCTGAGCGATCCACAGGCCCTGAAGTTAATTCCGGAAGGGCCATGTGTCAGATGATCCCTGAGTGGAGAAGGGAGCTATCTTAACAGTCGGAGTAGGGATGGGTGTCGTTGGCTTTATAATTCTACTTAAGTAAACGCGAACAGCACTCTACTCTGATAACCAACTATCCTCTCGAGAAGACTTGAATTGAGTGAAGCTCTGGCTTAACGATATTAACTTTTATCATTTGGGTGTTGTTATGCGAAAATTGACCAGACGCCTTAAACCAGGTTTTGAGTTATTACAGTTTGAAGTTTGTATAGCAACTATAGGGAAATTAAAAAAAGGTCAAAAAACAATTTTCGCTTTACATTTTAAAATACCTGTTCCACTATAAATGTAAAGGAGTATAAAACAATATTAATTGCTTGTAAATTCAGTTTAGTAATACATGATGCAAAGA
>QFET01009031.1:0-52894 GCA_003316355.1 Tuber calosporum | reverse complement strand
GGTAGATAGCTCTTCACGCAACCATCTTTGTTATTTCCTATCTATAACTTTATCAAATCCAACCTTCATTCCGCTCTCCCTCTAGCGACCTCTAGTTAAAGTTGACTGTTGGATTCTTCTATCAAGTGCTCAGGAAAACTATTGGACTTGGAGTAGTCGCAATAGTAGTGGGCAAGTGTCTTGATAGACTGAATCATATATCGTTGCCAGTTGCGCGATATAGATAGTCGAACCTTAACACATGCTCACCTATGGGGCTGACCTCTTGATACCCTTCCTCAGAATGCTACGGCACTTGGACGTCTTCTGGCACCAAATCCAGAGATGGGTTACCAATTGCTTCTGCTCTACCAGACCATCTGTCCTGTCTCTAGAGAGTTGCCTCCCTCCTATCGGCGTCCTCTGCGCCCATTGCCGCAGGCTTGCTGTACTCAGACTGGCATGAGCCCCACTCAGTAACAAACCAGCCGCCGGGCGGCTCCCCCAGGACATTTCCTCCATCCTCCAGTCTCGCGCCCCTGACTCGTGGCGCCACCTCACACGGCGCTTCCAACCCAATGTCAATCCTCTTCACATGAAAACTGCCTCACCAACTCCGCCGGTCCGCACCCACCTCCCAGTGGATGCTATGGCCTACCTCATCCTCCCCATTCTGGGATTATTTTCCTTCGCCCCCTTGCCACATGGAGATCTCATACCTCTCTGTCCTCCTCTTCCCCGCTCTGTGCCAGGCGTGCCACCTATTTGGGCCTTAGCAGGCGGGCGCACCAAGCCCTCATCAATGACTTTGGAGAGGCCTGCCCTCCCCCACACTACTACCCCTACAAACTGTCCCTGTCCCCCCACCCTTTCCGGGGCCTCAGCAGGTTCATAGCGGGCCGCATTCCCCAGATGTGAGACCACAAGAGCTACCTAGCCCTTCACACCTCCTGGGCCTCTGCAGGGGAGTCCACCCTCTGTCCACGATGCTGGGATTTCAATGAAGACTTCCCGCACGCTACTATCTCCTGGACGGCCACCGCTGATGCCCGCAGACGCCACCTGCAAGGCGTCGAAAGAATAGGTACGGACGACGCCATCTTGTCTTCTATACCACTCCTCCTCAACCTGGTCGCCTATTTACAAGAGACACAGGTTGGCTTCCCTTCTGCCATGTTGCTAACCCCCCCCTCTTTGCCACCTCCTTTGGTTGCCCCAACCCCCATAGGGTCCCCTGCCCACACTCTCTTTTCGTCCCCAAATTCTTGATAATATGTGGTTTTTCCTCTCCTAATGGCTTTATTTCTGTATATTTCCTTGACAGTTTTTTCCTTTCTTGAGTTTACCCTACTAGGTGTATGGACAGTTACCTGTCCCGTTGGAGCTTTATGTGCCGTTGGTTTTTTTTGTTTTTGGTTTTTAAAATTAAGGTTTTGTTTATTCAATAGCTAGCGCTGCATGCAAGTTCTTGTACCTTAACAATGAATATATGATTTTTAAAAAAAAAGAAAAAAAAAAAAAAAGAAAAGAAACAGGCTGTGGTTTTGACTCTTCACGGAAGCATGTAAGTTCTCTCTTATACAATTACTTTACCTCTTTACCTCTCCGCTCCTCTATTGGCGTTGTCCTTTGGGAACTATACAGTTTGTTCTATCAATATAACGCAGGCATAGTCTTATGAAGAATAGTGTATCTTCAGCTAGTACTATTCATTACAATATTACTCCTACTTTGGTGGCTGAGATTAGCGCCACGTCCCATACCGCACTATAAAGACACCACGGTTATATTCACCCAACCTACTAGGCAGTAGTTACCAGTTGTAAGCCAGCAGACAGCATAGGATCGTAACACACACGGATGTAGGATATAAATCTCGTAGAGTCTCCTAAGCTTTTGGCATCATCTAGCAATGGAGAAGAGATCTAGTGAATTTTATAAGTTTTAATTAGAAATCTTATATCTAGGAGCTTTTTGTGACAATCTCGGTTTACGAAGAAACATTACAAGCCTACTTCCAATCGCCTACCCTTAGAATCGACTTCCCTATTCACTGCGCTCCGTGCATATCTGATCCTTATGAAAATGTAAACATAAACTAACAATATGCATGGGTGCAGGCATGCTTATTTGATCCTGGCAAGTCCAAACTTGCATTCTGTAGCCGCAGACGACCACACGTGGACACGCAGAACAAATATTTACAATCTAATGCAGACACCCACATAGTTACCCTAGATGTAGCTGGATGCTAGAGTTCATATCTCGGCAAGTCTCATGTTACTAATCCCTTCTTCCAGTGGCCCTTTTAATAGACTCTCTCAAGTACTTTGTTCTCCGTAAATAAGTTGTTGCATCCCTGGTGTGTCGGCATTCTGCGCAGTACTCTGGGGCATCTCCTGACAAATCTAATATATTGCTCAGATTACGCCATAGTTCGAGCTACCTTTAACTCTATCTACAAATCTCATATCATATTTTTTGCATCTGGCGGACCTATTTACTGAACCACTGGTGTTTATCTGCACCACATCCATATTCACCTTGTATCCCTTCTTGAATGTAGATCTCTTCCACTGTTTTACCAAATCTTTCCAATGTCACTCTAATCCTCCTCCAATTTTGAATATATTACTATTTGACTATTCCTTCTTTGAATCTGATGGACCCATTCACAGAGTCTTACCTAATATCATGTTTTGACAGTATCCAATCACAATATGCCTATACAATATTCATTCCTCTCAATCTCTTCAATAATATGTGACTTCTACTTGACCCCATTTGCCTCTCCTCATTAAAGCTTACGTCCTAAGTGACATTTTTGACATCTATGATACCATATTATTTTCACTCAAGATATACGTTAATATACCAACTATATTTATATTCATTTTTGCCATCACATTTGGACCAGTTTGCTCTAACTCCTCGGTGAAATCTTCATCTATGCCGATCAAACTTGAATCAATCAAGCCTACCATGAGATTATTATCTATATCCCTTTGTAGCTCTTGCTGACTATAATAGCATAAAATAGTATGCGTGAAGCTTATTCAGAATGATTTTTCTCCACGCTGCACTGGATGCATTTTGAACTTGAGGTTCAAAGTATCAAGATCGTTCGAATATATGTTGATCAACTCTAAACCTGTTATGCAATCCTTCACTCTTTTATCCAAAGATCTGCTCGTGATCAAGTGCATTAAATGAGTCTGAAAAGGTCTAGCGTATTGGCCCAAGTTTGTAAGTGACATTCAAGCAGAACAATTATACTATTAGACTAATTGTTGCATTTCTTACGCGGATATTTTTTATCGTTACCTTTTAAACTTGAGCATGCGTAATTGACATCTTCAATAAATATCCATGTCTACCACCTGTTGCAACGTGGCCAATATGGTACTGTTGAATTGCCTAGTTCGTGTTGCTATTGAGAGGGTAGGAGAACTGTCAGGAAAGCTCTATTAGGAATCATGACAAAAGGTGAAAATGTTCTCGAAAGCTTTACAGTTTTATAGCTCATAACTAAATAAATTGTTGAGGTCTCTTCTACTTTACCTGATTATCCTTATACAATGGTAGTTATTATTATTATTATTATTATTTTTGATTATCTTATATTTTTGCAGTTAACATACAGGAACCTGCATGGAACACTAGCTATAGCCTAAACCAAACATTCATTCCAAATGTATAAAAAAAAAAAAAAAAAAAGTGAACACACTAGTTCTCCCCTGATGATAACCATACTGTCACCGTGCATAATAATGGCGACTAATCCAAAAAGTAGATGATTAAATGATATCAAAAGAAATAATAACAGTAAGGAAAGATACAAGCAGGAAAGAAAAGTTCCACACAACTGGATTCGAGCCTGAGGATAAGGCAGAGGGAGCAATAGGGATTAGTGGTTTTAGAGTTGGAGAGAGGTTTTTGTGCACGGCACAGATGTAAGAATCCAGGCCTAGAACATAGATTTGCGCGATCTAATGCGTAGAGTTAAACGCCATAGAGTACAGCTTCGCAAGATAATGCATGGGTCCCTGGGGCTTGGAAGGGCAGTGGAGTATTGTCTGCTCCAAAGTCTCATCCCCTGAATTGCAGGCAGGGCAGTTAGGGCAGTAGTCGATATGGGTCCAGGAGGGCTAGTCTGCAAGATAGCTCTTTCCAGCTAGCATTTGATGGACTCTTCCAGCTGTGAAACGGTCAAGGCCCATCATTGCATGTGGGCTTAGGGACGATTTGTATTGGTAATACATAAGGGGTACAGACAAGAGGGTCAAGACGGGAAGGAGGTCCATCTAGGAGTCTTCTTAATCAGCGTATACCAGATTTTGCCTGGAATGGGAAGAGGTGGGGTGGAGACTGTGAGCTACAGGAGGGGAGAATTTATTAGATGTAATTCGAAACGATCATTGGTCAGTTTGACAAACTAGTGGCATATTTCATCGATGGAAAGATGAGAGTCGACAGTATGAATGGGCCATGTTTGGTCCCATCGGAGGGGGATGTAGTTTGCCCTAAGACCATGAATTAGGTGGCGGGAGGAGACCTGTACTCTTTAGGAGGAAAATGCTACCAATGATAGTGGCAGACTTTATACAGGTGGGTTGATATCAGGAAGGGAGGACACAAGAGAGAGTACAGCAATCTTGTGCCTGTAGGGGAGGAGTGAGATTAGAGGCAGTAGTCAAGCCTCATAGGGTTGGATCGATACAGGAGTCGATGAGAAGCAATTGGTGACCTATCTCACGACCTTGATTCAGAAGACCTTTATTTTCCGCTGGATGACAGGGTTGGGGATAAGGAAGTCAGCAATAAAGTGAGCATATGTAGGAGGAGGCCAATTGCTAGTTTTCAGTAGAGGTGGGTGGCAATTCTATTGCCCGTGGGGGAGAGATACCTGATAAGACTGAGGGCCCCTTGCGCAATGGCCAATCTCTTAAGGAAGTGAGCAGAGATCCCCATCGAGGGAGAGAACCAGTACTCAAGCAATCAGACTATGAAGGAGTGGTTGCAGAGGCTACCATTCTGCGACATAGGACCGCGCGAGGTGGGGAAGTGATCGTGTGAGGTGCCCCACTATAGGAGTTCGGTTTTAGGGATGGAGAAGAAGACTCCCATATGGGCAGCCTTGCTTCAGAGACGAAAGTAATAATGCTGAAGAAGTTGTGTATTCCTCCATTATAGCCTAGATCTAACAGTAATAGTCAAATCATCAATATAAGAAAATATAATCCCCTTAGCCATGGACAAAGGTAGGGAAGTTGTATATATGAGATATAACAAGTGAGAGATGGGGGAGGCATGAGGGGTGCCCACTTGAACATGTAAGAAAATATTGGAAGAGCCCTGGAAAACCAGTGGGTCTTTGGGGTTAGTGAAAAGCGACCGAACCCACGAAAACAGGTCAGGAGATACACC
This sequence comes from Tuber calosporum, assembly GCA_003316355.1. NCBI lineage: Eukaryota > Fungi > Ascomycota > Pezizomycetes > Pezizales > Tuberaceae > Tuber > Tuber calosporum. Next base: position 47,488 of record QFET01009031.1, on the reverse strand, counting down.
ATAGGTTCGCTTAAGGGAATATAAATAGCTACAGGAAGTATTATCAAAGCTCCAATTAATGTCCAAGAATAAGGTGGATGTCCTGAGCCCCGCAGGCTGTCTTACGCGGACTTATTGTCCAAGGGCAGCATATGTGTCAAAGGTACTTTATCCAGAGAGTGAGCCGCATTGGGTGGGATGGATGAGGCCAACTGTACTGTCAATTAATGATAGGCAGGTAGATATTATATTTTCTAGAATCTTGGAAACCGTTTCTATGAGACGAATGACCTGGATTGAGGAGTAGGCGTTTTTGTTTGATTTCCAGGCTTGGAGAGCACAAAGACATTAGCCTTTTTGAGTGAGGCTGCGGGGAAACCATAGGCCAATAAGGGATCTAGAAGGGAAGTGAGGAAGGAGGGCTTGGTGTTATTGAGGCTTTTCCACATACCATATGAGATTAGGTCAAGGCCAGAATCCGAGGGGTTAGAGGACTTGCGCATGGCGAGGGAGACCTCCTGTTTTTGCAATTAGAGGAAGTCTCCAAAGGGGAGGAGGATGGAGGGTGATGGCTTGGGTTCCATGGGGTTGAAGAAGGTATGTAGAAGGGTGGTTGTGATTTCTATAGGTATGGAGGCATTAGGAAATAAACGAAAGCGGTCATCAGGTCGCCTACTGGTAAACCAGCTTGCTGCCCATACAAACCTTCTGTCCAGAGAGGCAAGAAATAAATTCCAGTAATATGCCTTTTCATTCGTTATGGCTGCGAAGTATACAAGGCGAGTGCAGCATACAGAGACAGATAGCATTGTAGCGGGAGAGAAGCTGGACATACTTGCCTCACGGTTAAACGTCGGGTAGAGTTGTCTTAGCTCAGATGTTCAACCGGGGTTTGACTTTAAGTAAGGACATTGGTTGGATGTATGGAGAGCGAGGAGGGAAGTATGGTAACTAGACGGCAGTTAAACCAGTCAGGCGCAGAAGAAGATGTCCGCATACGGCAAGGTTGTGGGTTTGACAATTCTTTAATAAGATGAAGGAGGGTGGACCAATCAGTTTTGGCCCAGTGTGGTATGGGATTGGGCTGGCGCAAGAACGGTGTAGACAGCGAGAGGGTGATTAGAACATTGTCGGAGCCAGATAAAAGAATGGTAACACGCTATGTGCAAATAAAGGGAATGAGGGACAGGTTTGCGCAGGCAATGTCTAAGACATCTGGTATCGTTTAGCTATCACCAGGAAACCTACTAAATATCATGGGGTTGTTTAGAAGTGTGTAGCCTAGTTCTGAGGCCAAGTGAAAATAAGGGGAGGACAGCTTAAATTCAGAATTTGTACGGCCCATACAGGTTCAGAGAGGGGATGATGACAGTTTAAATCATGGTTCAGTAGGGTAGGAGAGGAATGTTCCTTATAGAAAGAGGTTGGGGAAATTGTACAGAGATTAGAGGACCACACTTATGTGGAATATGCATTGTAAACACGAAAGACTCTATGAGTATAGTTAAAAAGTCTAGAGGTGGAGTGAATGTCAATTGCCATAATATAGGGGCGGTCGAAAAAGAATGGTAGTGTTGGAATCCTTGCAGTAAGTCAAGGAGAGCCTAAATAGCCACTCCAGGTTTGGGACCATTAGTAGTAGGCAGGGTAAACGACCCACACGAGAAAAATAACGGAATGTGTCATTTAAGAATAAGAGGGTATTGCAAGGTGGCTAGTTGAGGGGTTTGGGCATAGTCTTAAGGCTGTTAAACAAGGGAAAATACCCATTCCAGCTACCGAGACAGTTGTGTTAAATGAGGGTGAGGGTTGTGCTTGAAATGTGCATCAGGGAGACTGGGTCCTATATTAGAGTCCTTGGCAAGGGAAGGAAGAAGGACCATGGTGAAGAGGAAAACTGGCGAGCCAGACGGGGGTTGGTACATCAGACTTGGCGCAGTGGTCGGATTGGGTAACAGCCTACTGGGCTAGCTGGTGGGGGGTAGTAAGGTCCATGGGTGCAGTAGTAGTGTGGGAGGAAGTCCTGGGTGGGTCAGATAGTGTGGGAGCATCCTGATCTATATCATCATCAGGTGCAGTGGTATCCTATGGCCCAGAAGGGGTCTAATATTCAATAGGAGGGAGGGAGCGTGGCAGGCACGACTGGTGTGTGGCTATATGGGATTCTGTGCCACTAGAACATATTAAGGGGGAGGTGGGACAGAACCCAGGAACTGATTTAGCGTTAGGACCTTTCGGGCGTATGTAGTGAGGGCAGTGGTGTGCAACCTGGCTGTGGGATAGAGCAAACAAGGCACAGGTGGGGTTGGTGCCCTTGCACATGAGGCATGGGTGGCCATATAGCCAATACTTCCTATATTGCATGAACTTACCAGAGGAGAGGGCATTTTAAACATTGCGTAGTCAGGAGAAGATGCATATACCAGAGCCAAGCTAGTGAAAATCATCTCCAGCTACTGTAACCGCAATCAAGGTAGTGGATTTTAGTAGGCCTGCTATCAGGGTCAGTTTGGAGGAGGCACACGGAGTAGATAGCAACATAAGTTGCATTGTGGACAGATTCATAGATGGTAGGGAAGATTTCTGCTTAGTCTTCTGCGAGTTAAGCTGTACTTAGGCTATGGATAGCCAGTTGGACCTTATTGGGTGGGTGGGGAGAAAGGGGCGGTATGGGTTGATCCTTACTGGGAAAGGTTGGTTAAGGCAGTTAGTCATAGCTTCATAATAGGGGGAGTATGTAGTGGAGAGAATATGTGGGTCAGTTCCCAAGAGTGTAAGAGAGGCTTTGAGGTCAACTAAAGGGGAAAAAGAAAGAGAGAAGTGGCAGTAGGCTTGTGGAAGAACTGCAGCCATTAGATAAAGGGCGGTGGCTGTTATCCGGTCAACCTCGGCATGCTGTACGTGGGAGGGACCAGTGGGGAAAAATCTACATTCGGCTGAGGGCAAAGGTGCGTGTGTAAGGCACAAACGACTCGCCAGAGGACAACATGACTCCCCTGATGGGACAGATCATGACTCTAAACCTCCCCTGACAAGCATACCATTGCACACCCTGGCTTCACCCTTGTAGTCGACACAGGCACCTTGTGCAATCCCTCATTGCGACAGCAAAATGCGTAATTGGGGCACATTTTGTAACCCCTTATACGTCGACTCTTCCCGCCTTAATGGATGTTGTCCGCAGAGAATACAAGAGGCCATCCATGGCAGGGTCTGAAAAGTGAAACGAATAGATTCCGTCAAGAACCTATAGAGTTACACCTCTTGGAAGGTAAGAGTGCCCAGGTAGTCCTAGGAGGGTATTAAGCCACAATTGAAGCAGGCTACTCTGTCTCATACCAATAGTGCTCTAATGCCCCTATGATGCTTACAAGGTCAATGAACCTATCGGAAAAGGTTAATAAGGAGAGGTAGGGAAGATAAGAATGTATTGGCCCGATCATGAATACTAGACCTCCTGAAAGCTAGCTGTAGAGCTAGATAATACTGCACGATGCAGACTCGGCCGATAACCAAGCTCGGTCTTGGGTGGTCACTGAAGCTATTGGTAGATAAAAGTGGACTAACAGAGCTTAAACAGCATGAACACCGGTAACAAGTTAAACTAGGTGGGGTTCACACTCTCGGAGAAGTGAGAGCTGTGATCATGACATGAGCTGTGTTGTGAATGAGAAAGTTTCAGGGCCAAAGTGGGTTCGCTCTCAGGTCTAACATCAGCAATAAAATTCTCCCTCATGTATTACCTATATATCTCCCTGAACAGGCTGGTAATGCCAGCTCCCCCTGTCCTTCCAGTCCCTCCTGTAATTCTATCGTTGTCAGAAAACTCCAGGGGCCTCCCTACAGCTCAATCCAGACCCCCAACGTCATTCATCACAGTCTTTTATCCATAGCCCTGTGCTTACTTCGCACCGGAATCCATCTTCCCTAACTGACCCACGTTTTTTTTTGGCTTTTCCCGCCGCGCCACTTTTGACGTTGTGCGGCTCTTTCTTCCCTGTCTGAATCCGGAAAAACCTCTACGTGTCTCCGCTCCCTATCATAACTCGGCACTTTCCCTTCCCCCTGATTTCTTCGTTATAAATGCCGTCCCCCTTGGCACGTTCCTCACACCATGATATGCTCTCTTCCCACCAGTGTCGTTCCCATATAAACCTTCCTTCTTTCCATACTATGCGTTTGTAATTAATTCTTTCCTGCCACACACTGAAGTCTGTACTCAATCCGCTCCTCATTCTCTTCTTTGAGACGTTATCAATCCCTTAAACTTTACTATTTTATTCTCATCCCTGCTCGCTTAGAAAATATCCTTATACTTCTCGTTTGCGCCACTCTGTGTTCTTTCAAATGTATTTATCTTACTTTGTTTAATATATTCTAGGAAATGTTTCTAATTCAATCCTATTATTTTCATACCAGCGTTTATTATCTACTCCGGCACCCTCTAGTTCTAAATGCGCCATGCCCCTTATCCTTTTGATGCTAACAACCCTTTCTGCTATCCCATTTGCCCTTTCGCCGTCCCCAAAGTGACGGTAACAAGTCCTGTAATATCGCTTAACTTCCGCGAATTCTCAACATAGAGTCTATCAACCAATACCAGTCAATCCACATTACCCGTTGTTAACTCTCGAACCTTCATTATTGATACCAAGCGCGCTGTGTAATAGCAATTCAACGCCCCATAAATAATTTTATTTCCTGAATGCACCCAGACCCAATCCTTTCTACTCCGACCCGTGGACCTCCAAAGGTGCGTGCCTGTACACCGAAGATGGTGCCATGTAACCTCTCGCGCGTCCTGAAAGTCCACAACAAGAACGCGTAAAAGCCGACATATCTTGATGGGAAACTGCTTGACCGTATCCAGATCAAGATGTAGACTTAATGATGATTTCCGTCAATAATAGTCGAGTAAAAGGTGGGGGAGATTTTTCAACGTCTGACTGAATTGAGAAACAGTTATGATCGTTGCTGTAAAACCCTTTGGTTACTTAGTTACGGATCCTACCCTCCTCTTGTGCTCCTTGTCACGTTGTTCGTCCTCAATAGGACGTAGTAAACTTGATTCAACATTCATTTCATGAATTTTGAAGCTGTCAAACCTGGCATACATTCTCAGGATTTGATGGGTTGCATCGTTTTTATTTGACCGCCGATAACCCTCTTTGATCCTTGTTTGGTGATATGACTCCCCCGACTCCGTAGAATACATTTGAAGGTTTCCAAATCGCCGTACATGGTCCCCAAAGTGACTCAGCAGGTGTCGTTTAACAAGGTTAAAGTCTACATCCTCATTGTGAATATCAGCGACAATTCCTACTCAATCGCAACGCTGCTCGTCCGCAATACGATGTCTTTTGCCTGCTGTGGCTCCAGAAAAAAACAGTATTGATTAAGTACTTGGCTATTCTCACCCCTAATCCTCGTACTCACCTCTCGCACCTTTCTCGTGGTGGACTTATCTTTTCGGTACTTCTTAAAAACATCTTTGTGATCGTGAATGGCTTTTAGGAACTGTTCGAGGTATTGAATCGTCTCTTTGGTATGGCTTGTAATTTGTGACATTAGGGTAAAGTCCACAATCGATCGGACACAGGCCAAAGCTTTGGTAAATACAGGACGTTTTACGGCACTTAGACGACATACCGAAGCTGCAAAACACGGTAGTATTACTTTAACCAGATTGCTCATCTCTTTTCCGGTCCACTGCAAGATCCGTGTATATTCTTTGTTTGACGCAGAATAACAGTGATAAACAGCCAAACTCTTCCAGATCGCATCGAATGTTTGTAACCACTTGAACTTCTTCATATATCCAATTAGACATTTCATAAGGTGTGCATCGAATATTCCAAGGTAAACAATGTGAACAATATCGGGTTTGGGCAAGTCGTACTGTTGAACGTTCGGAAGACCCCAAAAGGCGCTTGACAGCAATTTGAACCCAAGATCTGTGAGTATTTGCCCTGCTTGCTTGTCGATATCACAGTAACGGTTAAAGAGATTTTCGTATTTTCTATAATCTCAGTTGCCGCGGGGCGTCTCAAATGGGACCCTAATTGTTCCGGTCGTACCTCACAGACAGCGCAGTGATTCAGTTGAATACCGTGCAATGTGAGTTTTTCCAAGTGATCTGCAATCCAAGCCGGCAGACCTGGAAAACATAATCTGACCTTTCGATCGGCACATTCAACCTTAATTCCAGCGTTTCCCAATGCAACCATTGCCGCAAATATCGTTTCTATCAAATCACAAAGAATCTCATTTTTGACCTGCCTTTGCCGTGCATCTCATGCTGCTACTCCCAGCATCTTCGCGGGGATGGGCAAAAGGGCCAAAAGGACGGTCGCATGTTTCGAAGCCTTATTCCGCGTTTTCGATAGGATGTTCCCAATTGTCATGTAGATTGGCCAGGCTTTCTCATCTTCCGAAAAATTCGTTAAAAAGGTAACATCTGATCCACATATCATCGGTACAGGCGTTGCTCCATCAGGAAATGAATCCTTTGTTGGCTGTTAATTTTAGGAACCAATATGCGGTGTGAATGCGCCATGGAAGGTCGCATTTGAACCTACCTGTGTTTCCCAACACCAATCCGCGGTGTATATTGCAGAATAAACTCACTGTGGTGGCTCTTCACTATTCCATTCCTTGACCGGGGCGTAAACTAAATCTTGTGCAAAACATCTTTGACAAAGTAGATATCTAGCACATGCAATAGGATTACGGAAAAAGAATTTCTGTGACGAGGAAGCTTTATTGGGTTCTTCCCTGTCGGGTATTTCCTCTATATGGTTAATATTGGACGTTCTGAGGGTCGATTTACGTACAGCTTCGCTAAACGATACAAACCCATCTTTCCAGCTCTTCATCCCCATACCTCATTCCAACTCATCAACAGCCTCAAGGCGCCGATAGCTAGATTTAATATTACTGTCTTCGGGCCCTAAGTTCATCTTGAAATAAGTGTTCATGTGATCCTTATGTACATTCGCTTCAATAAACTAGCGCGCAAGCTCAAAGTCAGACTTGGTTCTGAATGGTAGCCACATATCGTCTTCACAATTTTCTCGCTGTACAAGGTCCCGTATAGATCTCTCCGCATTGGTGTGTTTCGTCGATATGGGTAATCCAACACATGGTGCCCTTCCCTCAATATCAGAACAATTGTCGCTTTCCACGTCTGAATCACCGGTGTTTGCGTCACGGTCAAGCTCATTTTCGTCTATATTGAATTCAATTTCTGGGAATTCGTTACCGATGGGATCGCAAGTTTGGTCAGAGTCTACCAATTGCGTGATTTGAGTTGGACGTTCTTTGTCGCAAATGGGCTATTTGAGTGTTCTCAGAGATTGTACAAAGTCAAAATGTGCGGTTTCCATATGGTTTCTATACCATGTACTGGACTTGTATTTTTTCCTGCAATACGGGCACTGGGACTCTTGTACCATTCTGTTTGAAATTAGTTTTAACGGGAAACAGCACAATGAAGACGCGAACAAACCAAACTTACTTTCAGGCCTGGTCTGACCTTGTACTTAAACACGTTCGACAATCGGATAGCTAGTTTCTTGACCGGAGCTGCACTTTAGATATTGATGGTACGCGAGAAGGTAGCAATAGAACGAACCTCGTCCTACTAGATCTTAGAGTTAAAGATATAGCAGGGGGAGAACAAAAAATCAAAAACTATCCAGATACACGGTATGGCCCGTGGGAGCTACTGTGTTTAACTTACCTACCGCTGAGCAAAATTGAAATGATGGCACAGATCATGTCTGTTCTTAGGCACTAAACTCCCTCCCTCCAACCTAACCCGAACTAGGCCCTGGGCTTTTTATCCTGAGATCATCTCCCCTTGATTTTCTATATTTATCGTAGCACAAACAAGGAGAATTTATCTTTGAGAACCTGAACGTTGTTCGGCTCATTGCAGACTTTGAAAATGCTAAACATCATGTCTAGTGCCTATACGTGAATTTCCCTAATCCGAACCTATACCATGACAGCAGGGGTAATCCCAGCCCACCAATCACATCGCCGTACCTCAATCATCTCTTGAAAAGCTTGTTCATGTTTGTTCGACTTAGCTTTCAAGGGTACAAGCTTACTTTATAACCTCATAGTAACCGTACGCCTCTACTATTTTGTACAGGCTCAGAAGAACGTTCAACATTCAAGGTGTGACGTTCAACGGTCTCTTTTAAACAGTCAGCATCACTAGAACTCTTGATATACTGACAAACACCTTGAATAGTACATTCTTCCTTGTTATATAGACCCACTCTACCCTGCCCTTAATCTTTCTTCTGCTTCATTCACCAAATCCTCTTGCAGCCTCTAAACGTCCTTTTCGGGCCTCAAACAGGGACTTTTGTCTTTACAACAACATCTTATACTGCCGGAATGGTAATTCTTTTGCACAATCATAAAGTCTCACTCACACTTCACGCCAACCTACAGTCAAGTCTCATACATCGTTCCTAATGTCTAAAATGAGCCGTTCTAAGGCCTTTCATTAGCTACCGTATATTGATCTCAGTGCGCAGAATCACTTACCGTTGAAGCCCTCAGTCACTTCTCGCGTTAGCTTTTCTAGTGTTGGTTTGTAATCGCGGGCATCTTTTTTAAACCCACGCTAGTCCCTGCGAAAAATCCAATCCGGGTAGAAACAACTGTTTTCGACCCCATAAAGGTAAGTTTATTACCCAATTCATCTCCCTTGACTCTTTCCTTTCCTTCCTCATCCTCCAAGAACAAACAAACAAAAACCTTGGAAGCCAGGCCTTCACCCATTCCTTCGGGAACGGGTGAAGGCCTTGTTGATCCTTTGCACAGCTTATATGGGCTACTCTCCTGCATTTCTTAATGGGAAACAATAACTAATGGCTACTCTGGAGATAGATTAGTGGCTCCCCATCACAGCTGCCAATCTTCCCCAAGTTAGTCCCCTGCGCGTCTTATCAAGACCTGTCTCAAGATAGATTAATTACGAATGACTATTCGCTAGATCTCGTGCAATTTTCTGTCCTCTTCCGCACGCCAAGAACATCCTTTCTTAATTAAGGTTAGTCCCCTGTGCGTCTCATTTGCACCTTTTTACAGAGTATCTGATTGCTAGCTAGCATGCCACGTCCCACTACTACTAAGTTCGATACTGAACTCAATCTCAATGGTGCAGGAGGCACTGTGGCTGGGAGGCGATACCGTGCCCTTCGGACGTTCATTCTGGGGAAGGTCCAGGAGAAGGGTATCACCAGCCGTAGACAGGCTGGCGATATCCTCTGTAGTCAACTCAGAACTGAGGTCTTTGCCGACACTACCCTCCATGGCTTTCAAGCCAAATTCAATTCACCCCAGAACGGCACATATCAGTTATTCAATGTCGCCCTGGATACCGTCATCATTGGCGTGCTGAAGGCAGCCGAGTCTCAGAGGAATGCCAGACTCAATTCCGATGATGAGCATGCCGGTGAGGATGAGGGCCCCAGCGGTGGCTCGGGTTCCAGAATGGGGGGTGGAAGACATGTTTCTCGTTCCCAAGGAACTCTTCACGAAGAGAGACCGGTGCGTATAATATTCATTGAGACGTCAGGTGCCGTTGCTGGGCAGGCTCGCCAGCTACCATGGGTTATGCACGGTGGCAATAGGCCAAATAAGACTTGGCTGGTGATCCTCCGGTACTACACTTTGCATGAGGTCGGCGAAGCTGGCTGTGGGTACCTGGATAATCAGGAGCACAACCGACAGTTCATTGGGATTCTTCGCGACATTCAAGGGATGAAAGTCACCCCCGATGCTGCCGACCAAATCGAATTGATCGACAACGATCAAGTTAAGACCTGGTTTCGTCTCTTCCGGTGCACCACCCTCACTGTTGCTTGCTTCCTCCACCGCGATCCTGCTGTTCCTGCCGACGGTGGGGACGCTGTTCGTCCCATTATACCTCTTTTTGGGGCAATCAGCGCTATCTCGACCCTGGCTAAAACGACGTCGCTGAGCTCTACACAGTGCCTGATTCTGACTCTGATGTTGAGGAGGACTTTGGGCGCCGCGTAAAGCGCAGAAAGGACTTTCCCAGGTCTCATGCTGGCTGGCAGAAGAGGATTCTGAGCAATGATCGCAAGGTCATAAGGTTCCAGGGGCACTCCCGGGAACTCATCTCTCGCACTCATGTTAAGCAGGGAGCATGTTATATCAACCTTTACGCTATACAAGATGTCTCAAATGTTGCTCTGCCTCTGAGCGTTACACCTCCCAGGTGCGTGGCACCACCTGTGGGTTGCGATAGCGATGGCGTTGGCGATGGCGATGGCGATGGCGATAGAGATGGAGACGGGGATGGGGGTCATTAGGACGCGCTGGGTCTTCTTGGGTTTTCGCTTGGGTTTCTTTGTTTTACAGGGTTTCATTAGTTTTGTTTTCATTTCTATCGGCTACTTAGGGGTCTCCAAGGCTAATTTGTACCTGGCTGCCTCTTCATTGGACCTTCGGATCGCGTTTCATATGTTCAATCAACCTTTTTACTCCCACTCCAACCTGTATCTCTTCGGCGCTTGTTTTCTGGAGCTTATTTGTTTGTGCCAGGGTACATCTTCTTTGGCCCTTCGGGTGTTTTTTGTTTTATAGACTTTCCTACTTTTGCTCCAACTTGTATCCATTTGGCGACGGTTTTCTAGAGCTTGTTTGTTTGTGCCGCGGTACGTCTTATTGAAACCTTCATATATGTTTTCATTAGTTTCATGGGGCTTTCTTATCATATTTTGCTTTTTTGCTTCTATCTGCGAATCATTTTCTAAATCCTATCTACACTGTTTTACAGCTTCTCTAGATCCTATCCTGCAGTCCTAGATTTTAGTGTTCTTAATAGTTTTTTTTTTGAATTTCGCCGGTGAGATATAAAGGTTTTCTCTAACGCTAAACATCCCCTTTCTTCTTGATCTTGTCATAGTATGTATAATCTAATCTTTTGGAAATCATAAGTTATGCTTGTTCAACCAAGTGACCAGGCATATAAAATCCTGTCCCAGCAATCCCAAATAGATAGTCTCTATCCGGCTAGGAGCCATCCGTGCATATAGTAATTGAGACGTCCTGCTGCCAAAAGGCTATAGCGTGGACTAGGTACATGCCAATGATATACAGGGACCTTGAGCCTAAGCTCAATTTGTGCTCTAGTATAGAGCTCCTTCGTCCCCATGGGACGCTGTGACTTCATTCGGCACTTGGAGTCCTTTCACGCATCAATCCAATTCCTCCCTGTACTCTAAATATTTCATATACACAAAATTATGACGGGAAATACAAGCAGAGGTGAGTTCTGCCGTTCAGAGGCCAAAAAGAGCTCACCCGAAACTTTTTATATAATACTTGCTACGGTACCAGTAGTTAGCAGAGCTCAGCTATCATCAACGAGATCTTCTGTATCCTTGGTAGAGAGTGGCACGCCTGCTCGAGATAGACAACGACCTGTTAATTCCTTAGTTGAGGAAGAGGAGCTTACGGAAGTTGACGTGAATGATGTTCTCATTCGTCCCAGAAGGCTCGAAAAACATCCAGCAGAACCACAGGTGGAGCAACTGCCACTGAGGATAAGGAGCCGTTTGAGATTTGTGAGTGAATCCGATAACTTTGAAAATTGCATGCAAATAAGGAGGAGCACTGAGGACTCCCCATCACCGGCTCTGAATGGCCCTTCACAAGGGCTTTCGTCAGAGCAGCAGGCAGCACAATTGCATTCAGGCCATCTCAGGGTAGATTCGTCACACCTTTCACCCTTGGATGCTGTAGGAAAGGAATAGTGCCGTCCTATTCGTAGAGTCGTATGGCTAATCTGGACTTTCCAGCCTCTGATATTGCAGTCCCGGTAACCGTATCATCAAAAAGCAATACCTTGCATGGGGAAGAGAGAATAATCTTTGAGAACGCAGCTAATATGGTACGGTACCACACATGGTTTGTTAATCCCTTCGTAAAGCCTGACGAAAATGATACGCTTCTCAAAAGCTATTGGCTAAAGGCAGCTATCAAGTTGGGTTGGAGCGACTGGGAGATCGGGAAGTCGGCAATGACATTTGTAAGTCTTTTGAATATCCCTGAACGTCCCCTTCGGGATAGTGAACGGCTAATTAGATACATTTAGTTGAAATCGAGGCAGTCTAGTACCAGGTCACACTTAGTTTCAGAGTCCATACACACGGTAGAGGACCTTTATCAATTCGCGCATAAAACACGGACTGAAATAAAGGCGTGGGTTACCTATTTGCTAGAAAAGAACCGGTTAACATGCTATCCAAGTAAACAAGATGTCTGTAGTATGCAGATCGTGGCCAATGAGACGCGAAAAAGGCTTACCAAGGCAGGAATGTGGTTTCCGGTTTACTGCGCCGGAGATAGCAAAACTAGTGCTTTATAAGTGGTACTGGGGTAGGAGAATGCGTGGTAGGACTGATAAAACGTTTCTTATTCTTACTAACGACGTCCTAATATGCCTTACAACGGCCTGTATGTATCATGCTTTGAAGGCTAGGAGTTCCAGATCTTTTGTTCAGCCCCAGATTTCTCAGCTCCTACAGCACCGAGTTAGTTATAATCTTTGAACGTACAAATAAGACGTTCTAAAGGTTATTGTACTCACCGAGAAATCTTAGATGTTTATCTCCGACAGCGTGCAACCTGGCAAGGGCTGCCCCCATATGTGTGAAGGAAACTTGTGGAAGACACAAAAAAGCGTATCAAGAGGTTGCTGCGGGATAGTGGGATTGTTCAGGATCAGGAGTCTCCCACCCCACTTGATGATAAATAAGCCGCAGCATATATGGAGTTGGAGATTTCAGGGGATGAGGAAAGCGAAGTGGAGGACAATAATTCAGATCCTGAAGATGGGGATAAGGTTGAGGCTCTAGAGGCGGGGTGGGTTGAGGACGAATAACATCCTATTCAGAATAAACGTATTATTAAAAAAAAATTAAAGAAATAATTGGTAATATTTATTGATTTATAATATACTACTTATTGTTAGACTATAACCCAATTGGAAAAACTAAAGATCGGTGAAGGTCACGTAGAGATGGGCAAAGGGCCGTAAGAGCCGTGATTAAAGCACGCGTACGGCGAGAGAGTGAAGGAATGCGACGAGGCAATGGTGCTGCAACAAAGAAAGAAATTTAGGAACCGGATAGTGTTATCATAATACCGTGGGTCGTGGAGTCATAGGGCAGAGTTTTGAAGTGGAGGGATAGACACGACAGCAAGCTTCATAGATGAAGAGACGAGTGACAGCGGTAATAGGACGATAATCGTCCACATAAGTATTGAATACGCGAGGAGAAGTGGTGGTGTGGAATTAGGTCAAGGTGTAATGGTGAAGGGAAGGGGAGAAATAAGCGAGGGTAGCGAGGAGCAAGGAGACAACAAGAGGAGGTGAGTTTGGGACGTTCAAAGGCACAAAGGGTTTGTGTATAGCTGGGCGTAATAGGGATATGTGAATCAACACTGGGGGGAGCGCATTTAGGCCGTAGGGAGGCATGATTGTGTTGTGGGGCAAGTGTCCATAACGGAAGAATCCAGGGGGAGGGAGGCAGGGCTGGATAAACTAAGGCGGATGAGTCAAAGTATAATTGGACCGTGCAACAGCGCAAAAGGGAGGGACAACGTCCTGAGGAAGCCGGATGGCAACGTATAGAGTGGGGGTTTATCATTTGGCCCCCCATCCCTCACATGCCTTATGAGTGATAGGGGGAAAAAGCTGACTTTTGCTGATGAAGGCCAAAAGATGTGAACAAGATACTTGTTTATAAAAGAAATAGTTGTCGTTGGGGAAGGCTCAAACATGGGATATAAATATCGCTGTGGTTCCTGATCTTTAGCCATTATCAAGCAACAGCAAAGAGATCTTATCAATATCATAAGTTTTGCTCTTAATTTTTACCTAAAAGCCTTCCTACACAATCTCTGTTTACAAAGAAACGTTAGCAGCCTAGTTCAACTCGTTTGCCTCTACACTTGACTACCCTTAACACTATATTGATATTTCCCTTGTTACCTATGCTCAATACAAATAAGTCAGATAGCTCGTAGTCATACTAGAGGAATCTCACAGCCTCCTAGGTGATTTCACCCTCATCAACATGTATATTGTTGAACCTCGTACAAATACCTTCATCCCATCGATTGAAATCATCCTTTGCGACTCCTTTCCGGAGATCGAGTTTTGATCAAACTCTAACTAACCCTCGTCGTTGAATAACCCTATAATCAACCTGATAGCACAAGACTTCCCTGAAATCTATAAAGAAGGTCACCGGGCATCTTTGCTGGAGCATCCCCTCATTGATTACGAAAGTTAGGAAAGTATAAGCTCATGTTCCTTTTCCTCAAACATAGCCATTTCACCCTGTGCGTAGGGACTAAGACGACACCCGCTCTCCTCCTCAACAATGGCTTCACGACACTACAGTATCAATACGGACACGGCCAGTGTCCAACATTGTAGAGGTATCCCGCGGGGGAACCGACCATGCACCAGGATGCTCTATAACACTATTGGCTCTCCACAACCTCTCACGACCTAGTGGAGTGAGTCAGTAAGCCCACGGCACCTGCCCAAGTACCCCTAGACCTCCCGATGCCTGAAATCCAGTCTTGGAAATATTGGCCGTAACCATTTGACAAGCCAGGAGCTATTTCAAAATAACTATACTGGAATCGGTTAACAATACTCATCTGGCATGCCATAAACTGTCGACTCTAGCACAGATTCAGGCGGGCTAACTTCATGAACATGAAAACCGCATCACCCACCGTGAACAGATACTGTGGGAAAAACTAAAACAGGTCCATACCAGGTTAGAAATACTGGTAGTGGAAACAATCATTTTGCAGACAGCAACAACAAAGAGGCTGGATTCAAAATTATAAGTTCTGGAACACCGGGCCACACACTATGAGGCAGTAAGTACTTAACTTCATGCTAACATTGGTGCCACTGGGCAGGAACCCCACTACTGAGATCGCCAATTGGAAGAAGCCCTAGCCCGCTAAAGAGTGGTACTTTTATACAGGCCGGTAGGTGCACTGGAAGAACATATGCTGGAAAGACTCGCATTAAGGGAACTCCACCAACGATTAGAACAAGAATGCATTCACAGCGAAGTCAATAATAAGATGCAGAATGCAGATTTTGACCAACTGGGTTGTATATTGGCCCAAAGAAGCGAGGCAGTAACACAACTACAAGTTGCGGGAAACCCACAAAGTTTGTGGAAAACTGTGGAACCACAGCTACTGGAAAACCTAGGGTTGGAAAAACGTACCACACCTGATCGGAGGGAAGAATTCAGCTTCATTCCCACTTGAGATAAGTGAAAAGGAATCGATTGAGAAGATGAAAACAACCATATTGGCAAAGGACCAACAGTCCCTCCACTCGCGAAAGCACCTAACCCTGGAGAGGATGATTTTGGCAAAGAAAGAGTAGGTGGCCCCTCTGTACGAGGAGTAGGCCTTGACGAAAACCTTTGCCAGCAGAAAAGTTCGAATCCCAGGCAGATCCATGGGTGGACTAAGTGGGGCCAACCCTAGCGCGAACCAACAGACAGCAAGTGGACCCACCATTCAAGTTTGAGAACATACCTAGTCTGGATGTGCAAGTATTGTTAGTAAATTGTGAGGACTACTTTGGGAGGAACCCATGGCAAGGGGAAAATAATGAAGAAAGCATGAAGTTAGTGTTGGCGAGAATGGAGGGAACCGAGGTGGCCCCTTTCACCCTTACATCCTGGGAAAATATGAGTGCGACCCAGGGAGTCCCCAAACATCCGGATTATGATTTCTGGATCACCTTCTTGGCCCAGGTTACAAATTGATTTTCGGTAGAGCATAAGGCACAAAAAGCCTTAGACTAGATGGGCAAGGTCAGGTACAAAGAGGATATAGGAAAGTATCTCCTTACCAGGGAAAAGCATAAGATGGAGGGAGAAGGATCCGGTATTGCTTGGAGATTCTGAATTCAGTGGCAACTCCTGATGGAAGAAATATGTACTGTATCACATGAAAACATGCCTAGGATAGCGAATAGCTCAAGGCAGTCAGCAGGGTTACCAAGGCAGAAGTATCATTCAAGTAACAACAAGGACTATTTTGAAAAAACGACCAGGGAACAACTAACTCATATATAAAAAAGCGGTAGGACAAATCCCAATCCTGCAAGACCACTGCAGGAAACACAAAAGCGAACAACCTATACGGAAGCTGAAAAGGCGGCCTAAAAATTGAATAAACAAGTGGAGAAGACACAAAAGCCCACACTGAAGGAAAGGTTGAGAACACAAATTGGATGAAAGCTGGTAAATGAATCCCTATGGACAAAAGTCATGAGCTTGAAATAGCCAATCAATGCACACATTCCACTTAGGCCAACGAGAATTGGATTTTGTGTAGGAAAAATGCCTAGGTATCGCTTATAGGACAAGAATGGAGAAATTTCAAACCCAAATATTAACCACTGCAGGGAACAACAGCGACAAAGGGGTTAATCTCACCAACACCATGTGTGAATAAAGTCAACCAACCCAGATTTTGTGCACTAGATGACATGGAAGAAACCTGAAATAATCTTGACTGGCACCAGAGGTGATGGTGACCGGGTACTCAGTTACGGAGACCTTACCAAAAACGTATTCAACAAGGGGGCTTAACCTCTCCATGGACTTACTAGCTAGTATTCCATGCTTCTCGGTTGGAAACCTAAAGTCCACTAAGAGTTCCCAAAAGCAACCCAGACCTACTGTAGTAACACAGACCTAAATATAACAGCCAAGTAAGAAGAGATTAACTTGGACAACGGATGGTGGTAGTGCGGGATAAACTCTGCGAATCTACAAAACAAGCAGTAGAAAGAGTCGTGCAATGTTTCGTGATTATAGGACCTAAGTACGGAAGACGATCAACTATACCAATGTGTTTATAAAGCCGTAAATCCCTACCAAAGCTCCAAGCAAGAGTGGACAGACCTGGACTAACAAAGTACTTCCTAAGTAGGATTAAGGTTGTCAAGAATAGCCTGGATTATGAGTAGCCTTCCAGGAGCGAACATTTATAATGGGTCGGCTTGAATAAAGAATAATTCAAGACACTGATCTAAACTACAACCATCAAGAAAAAGAAGTTCTAAGAGGATGGGAAACTATCGCTACTTGATACACATGCTAAGTGGAGCGGGGTAAATCCGTCCCGTTTCTCGACTCTGGCTTTGTAGACTGAGTAATCATTGTTGACAATAGTGGTAAGTGCGGCGATGGGCTAGAATCCCGTGTGCACACCCTTAGTATACGAGTTCAGCTCCATTTAGGGAGGCCAAATGGCAGGTGTATGGGAACCCTTCAGCTCGGGGTATGGACCACGGGTAGTGGGCTCCCCAGTACACAAAAGATGAAGATTGTAGTTTGTCGGCGGATGCTTCATTAGTGGAAACTGTTCAGACAAGCTAATAAACACACTAGTTTCTATAACAACGAATATGTCACACAACAGGCCTGTCTAAGCTAAAGTGGGCTAAACAAAAGAAACAAAACTGATGCACCAGTGCCGCCTTGGTATTCATGCCCAGAAGGGAGGGCGACCATTGACGCAAATGGAAAACGGATCCACTTTTCTCTCTCATTACACTCAGGATTAAATATATTCCTAATTAACCAAGAACTGGTTAAAAAACATCACTTGCCATACCACACACACACACATGTTGTTGACATTTATACCTTTGAGGGAACTACTAGATCACATAGTAGAAACCAATATACAAATACTATCCAGTTAGAAATTACGAGTAATCTCCACCGATCTCACATTTCAGGCCAAATTGCCAATGCTGTCAAATATGACCTTATCATCGACTTTGCCTTGTGGCATACAGAATATCATATAAGTCACAAAGAGGATGGACAAAAATGCATATTAGAAGATGAAAAATGTCAGAGCCTTGTTAATGATAAAGGCATAGACTGACCTTTAAATGGGATGAAACCATGGCTGATGACCAGGAAGCTTGGTATATCTGAAGAATTAAGGGTGCATATCTTAAGCTAGAAGATGCAAATGAACTCCAGGAAATATCTCCAGAATTTCATGAATTCTAATGGCTTTTTGCAGAGGAAACAGCAGACTAACTAGAGGGAAGAAGAACTTTTGACCATGGAAAAGATTTAATTGAAGGCGCAGTACCGCCATGGGGCCCAATATACCCTATTTCAGGACATCAGACAGATTTGCTTATCAAATACATGCAGATAATGCAGGATCATGGAAAAATCTTGGTAAGCAAATCTCCAGCAGGGTCAACAATAGGGATTTGTGCATAAACCCCACTGTTCAATAAGGCTGTATGTGGATTACTGACAGTTAAATAAACTCACAGTGGCAAACAAATAGCCATTGCAGCTCATGAGTGAACTCCGCAACTGGGATTCAGGAGCCCAAATATTCTCTAACCACAATCTAAAAACTGGTTAGCACCTCAGAGAATCAAATAGGGAGATGTGTGGAAAACAGCATTCTGCACACAATACAGCAAATTTGAAACCAAAGAAATGTCATTCGGGCAGGTAAATGTACCAGCAACATTTCAGGGTATGATAAATAAGATTCTTCTTTTGATCTTAGATCATTTTATGGTGGTATACTTCTACAACATCCTTATTTACTCTAAAACAAATAAAGAACCTCTTGAATTGGTGAAAAGAGGTCTTTCTCGGTTCAAAGTATATGACCTAATGGTATCAAACACCAAGTCTGTCTTCCATGTACACACAGTTGAAGTTTTAGAATATATTGTGCTAATCGATGTTGTCACCATAAGTAAAAGAAAAGTGGAAAGAGTTAAGATTTCGAAGGCACTGAGAGCCGTCAGGGAGCTGCAAATATTCACACGCTTTGCCAATTTTTACTCACATTTTATTAAAGATTTCTCCAAAAATCAACAAATCAATTACCGCAACTGTAAGTTGTATGGGTACAAGGTAATGAAATCCAGCACTAAATTAACACGAAAATTGTGCTGACATAATACCCAAACCCATCCGCCCCCTTTGTGGTGTCCACACGTCACCTGCGGTGCCTACCATAAAAAGTATCCCCTCACCAAAGGTCCGCAAATTTAAGCCAGTCTTGTTAGACCAAATCGGTCATCGCCCTACCTACACCGTATACTGTATGTAGGGTGTATGAAGAGGGTGACCCCGACGACCCAATGCAGGTCAAATCAAGTGCACATGGTCTGTGTCCTCTGATTGACAGCCTATTCCATACAGCCTTCGCTTGAATGGACCGAAGGTGACAGCACGCTCCATGAAAAAATGAGAATATGATGTATTGGCTCCAGTAGAAACATGCAAACCCACTCAGACCCTTAAAATATACCAATTTCTTTCTAGGGACCTATTGGAAGAGGTTGATAATGCGCGGCATAGCAATAAGTGATGGTAATGGACTGATCATAAGTCTTCAGTCATCCTGTAAGCCATCTGCAAGACAGCTGGAAAGCCGGGATTCTCCATATAGGTGACCACCCATGTTGGCCACTTTGAGTTGTAGAAAACTATTGTTAAAATCTACGATAGACTACCTAAGTTTAAGTAGCAGAATAAGTAATAACATCTCCCTCGCAAATATAGTTCATACAAGCAGTAAATAATAGAGGGCAAACATGTTCAGAAACTGAAAGGGTAACAATATTCTCCGGGTCAAACAGTTTTTGCACCTAGGATTGATGGAAGGTAACTGTTGGAAGTATATTAAAATATGGAAGTTAGAAGTAGTCTTTGAACATTGTGACAAAGGATATAAATATTGAAGTAACTCATTAGATTTAGCCTTAATTAAACAACGGAGAAGAGGTCTTATCAATATTTGACGATTTACACAGAATCTTTTACCTATGAGCCTTCCAAGAGCATCTCTGTTTACTAAGAAAGAGTACAAGCCTAGTTGGATTTACTTGCCTTTAAAATCGACTACCCTTAATAGAAACGTTGAACGCCGACCAGAGGAAATTTAGCTGTGGGCCAGAACCAACTGGGGCATTTGTAGAACTGTAAAAGGCGATAGCATGTGTAAACGGTTATATAATAGAGCCTAAGCAGTAGCCAGCTCTCGATTTGGTGTCTAAGGTACACCTGCAGCGAGGCGAAGACAAGGGGAGTACAGTAGAGTGGTTTATAGAGCAAAGGGGAACAATAGGATCGCCGATCAACCAAGTGTATTCACTGTCTAGGCATCTGTCTGAAGGCTGATGTCTCCTGCTAGCCAGGAGACTACTCTTAAATACATTAAATCTTTCCTGCAAGAGCTGAGGCTATGGAAACCCGCAGCCACTATCATTACCAGTGAGTGTACAGCTACCGGAATCCTGTGGCCCTGCCGGAGTCCTGGAAAGCCTGGGGCTTTCCCATATTACTGCCTCATTCCTACCACTGGTATACATGACCTGTTCCTTCCCTTGGAACTCCTGGGGCACAATCCTGCCGATCCTCCAAAGCATAGAGTAATCAGGGCAACAGAATCTAGAGATTCCGGCAGGGAAATCAAATACAAAAGAAATCAAATCAAAGGAATGTAATCTGACAAAGGAAAGGCTAACGAGTGTGGCAATAGATGTAACAGAACATGTAAACATGTTACATTCCCCAAATCTGAATAAAAGATATCTTCTCCTAAGGCCATAGGCCTTACCGCCGCTCTCCCAAGGCCAGAGCATAGAATCATCATCAGTGTTGAAGTAACTGGATTATCGCCTACAGAACAACAGAGTAGAGTTCTTGGTACACTGGCAAGGGTATGAAAGGACTGATGACTCCTGGGAACATATCGAGAACCTGGAGAACTCAATGGAAATCATAGCGGAATATTGGAAAGACAACTACAGCACAGAACCGATGCCTAAGATCATATCCCACTATGTCAGGACCTCTTGGGAGCCTATGGAAGTCTCTACAATCTCTTGCCCCAGAACCATAGTACCCAACGATTTCTGGCAGTCCTATAACGATGAAGAATACGATTCTGCAGGCTCAGATGATAGCATCTCCTCTCCTTCCCATTCTTCTACATTGTTGATGAGTATAGGGGCCGGCCTATCCATCCTCCTGTATGCAAATCTATTGGAATCGTTCTCATGGTATTCCTTATGGCATGAGATGTGAAAGTATGGCGTCTGGTGCTCCAATCTCTTAGGCAATTCCAGCTTGTAGTTATCGCTACTAGAGTCACGCTCTAGGACCTTAAAGGGTCCAAACTAGCAAGGCTCTAGCTTCTTGGATCGTTCAGGGGCGGAGGTGTAAGGGCGTCCTCTAACAAGAACTCTAGTGCCAATGTTGAATGGTCTTCGATAGAGGTTCCTCTTTTTATCTGCTTGCACAGTCTGCCAGAATGTGGCATGCTTTCTGGCCATATCAACTTCCATCCTGGTGGCTTCAAGGGCATTCAAGATTTCGTCCACTGCAGGTAGTTTGCTGGCGGATCTGAGGACAGGATTGAAGAGCTTCCAAGGGCGTCCAGAGAGTGCTTAGTATGGGGATATTCCTAACGCTTCATGGGGGGCGCCATTCATGGCTGCAGATATCGCTGGGAGGGCTTAGGACCAGTTGTTCTGTCTTTGGTTGATGAAGTTCCTCATCATCTGTTTAAGGGTGCGAATCTGGCGCTCTACCTGGCCATTGGTTTGGTGGTGGTATTGAGTTGCCATCCAGACCTGGATTCCAATTGACTTCATCATCAGAGACCAGAACTTAGATGTAAAGCGAGAGTCTAGGTCTAGTACTATGCTTAGGGGATGTCCATGAATATCAAATATCGTCTTCTGGAGCTTACTGAATACTTTTTCAGAGGTGGCAGAGTCCTGAAGTGGTATAAGATGAGTGTAGGAGGTAAAGCGATCGATAATAACCATGATGGTAGTATGGTTATTTGATTTGTTAAAGGGACCAGCGAAATCGATGGCAAGGGATTGGTAGGCTTCGTCAGGTGCTGGCAGGGCTAGAGATCTTCCAGCTGGAAGTGTGGTTGGCTCCTTGTTGATCTGACATTGATCACAAGAGCGACAGTAGGGCATGAAGTCCTGGCGCATCTGAGGCCACCAGCAGAAACAAGCGGCGTACTTGTAGGACTTGTCAGCTGATTAATGTCCTAGGCCTTCATGAACTGTTTTAAGGATGAAATCCCGAAGGGATACTCCCCTCTCTAAGGGTCCCATAGGGATATAGATGTTAGAATCGCCGCCGGTATTATCAGCTATGAGGAGGCCGTCCTGGATTGAATAGTATATCTTGTGAGTTGTATCCAGGCCTCGCCGCAAAAGAGGGTCATTCTGGAGGGCTTCAAGGACGGCTGAGCAGAATTTTCCCATGACGGATGAGTGGAGAGTACCAAGGAAGGTCAGGGCCTTATCAGTTTCCCTAGATTTCCAGAAAGTTTCAGGATCACCCTAGAGGGGTCTAGAAGCTGGCGAACCTGGGGAAGCCAGAGGTTGAGAGGCTGGAGTTAACATATCTGCAAGTCTGAGGTATTTGTTTCCTGGTGATGGTAGGAATATAGAGTTATCGTTTAGTGAAGGGAGGCTACTGTCCATTGAAGTATCTGATGTTGCTTACGCTCTCTTTGCTTGCTTTCGCTTTTCAGGGTACTTGGGGAAATATCCATTGGGTTCCCTACTGTCTCTGTTTGTGAGGCACTGGTCATCATAGCAGGCAGTCCAAGAGAGCGCTGAATGGCTTCGTTCCTCTCAAGGCTGGTGAAGGTTCAAGGTACCTTTGTCTCCCTAAGAGTTGCCTGCCTGGATGCTGGTATCGTTGGTGCTACTACTATTCTTGCCCTATTAAGAGCGAGTTACTATATTGGCTGCTATCTCTTTGCTTGCTAGATAGTCTGGGGAGGAGCGGTAGATAGATTTGCAGGTATTGAGTGATGAAGAGTGCTGTGTTTATTCAATGGTTTCCATTTCGCTGTCGGAAAATCTCGGCTATAGTATATGGTAGAAGTGTAGTTGGTTTGAATATGATTGGAGTTGTGGTTCTGGAGGTCTGAACTTTCAGAGGTAGGGTCCTGTAGTATGATATCTCCAGACCAAGAAGTGGTTTCATGGATTCTGGATAGATAGTCTGCCAGGTAATTCGAAACTCCTTGCATGTATACTATTTTAAAATCAAAGCGGTTAAGATGCATTATCCATCTCTGCTGCCAGTCACGGAGATTCTTGTGTGTCATGAGCGTGGTAAGACTCTCATGATTGGTAACAATAGTGAACTTTGTGTGGGACAACTGGTGGGTGAAGGCTTGTACTGCATCAACTATTGCAAGCGCATCCTGTTAGTGGGAGGGGTAGTTACTCTGAGAGGGTGACAGTTTCCTGGAATGGAATGCTGCCAGTCTGGCTGTATCTCTGGTTGGTCCTTGGCCTATCCAAGTGCCTCTGCCGGTAGGAGATGCATCGGTGAATAGCCAGATTGGTTCTGGGTTAGTATAGTCAATAGGTCTAAGAACTTGATGATTCTTCGCCGCCTTTTTCACTTCTTGAGAGGCAGCTTCCTGCAAGTCTGTCCATGTCCGTTCAGCATCGCAGGTAAGCTCTGTAAGTGGTGCAGTAATAGTGGCGATATGTGGGAGGAACTGGGAGATAAAATTAACCATCCCACTGGAGCGCTGAAGTTCCTTACTGTTCTGAGGTTATGTCCAGTCCTCAACGCTTCTGATCTTCTCTGGTGCTGGGGGAATGCCTTAGTCATCGATAAGGTGACCTAGTGTCACAATTGGTGACTAAGCAAGGCAGAGTTTCGCATGACTCATAGTTATGAGTCACAAGGTTCTTATATTTCGCACTATGACTCATTATAAGTCATGGGGTTTCACATGATGCACACTTGTGCAAACATTGTTATGTTGTGATTGGTTGATCGTGCGCATGACTCACATTTGTGAGTTATATAATGTAATGATTTTCGCACATGGCTCACACTATGAGTCATGGGTTTCACGCATGTGACCACTTTAGGGCACATGACTTATTATATAAGTTATGTTTGGTTGGCGCGCGGCGCAGTTGACTCAGAGGAGTCAGCTGATGGATTTCATACTATGACTCACTATGAGTCATAGAGGTCGTGTGACTCAGTGTTATGAGTCACCAGGGTTAGGGTTGAGGGAAGAGTGCCTATATTAGGACATCTAGGCGACCTGATGTTAGGACTCTTCACGCATCCATCTAAGTTTTTTCCTATATTATTACTTTACCTCTTTACTGTTCCATTCCCCTATTGGCGTTGTGCCATAGGAACCATAGGGTTCAGCTATCAGGACAACGTAGGCATAGGCCTAAGAGCAATAGTGGAAATCCGCCTAGGACTACTCGTTGCAATAGTACTCCTACCCTGGTGGCTGTGATTAGCACCACGCCCCAAACCGCAATACAACAACGGCCCGGTCATATTCATCCAACCTAAAGAGAAGTAGTTACCTGTTGCAGAACCAGCTTACTGCATAGGATCGTAACATTTGGTTGCGTCACCTAAGCAACACCTAACTACTAAACGGCAAACTCTTCAGACAACGACATCGACCTTACCGAGGGCCTAATCGATACCTCAAAACTTGACCTGGCACTTGAAGAAGCAATTAGCACTAACCTATCCAGTACCCAGTCACCAAAAACCACAAGTCTGGTGACCCCTGAGCCGGCCTCACCAACAGGATCTCTGGAAACAGAAACCCCAAGACCAGAAGGGATATCAGCCCCGGGACCAGCAACTACTGGCGGAGGAGCTGGAATTCAACTAGCAGGATTTACAACTGCACAGTTCCAAGAGATCCTGACTCTGATAAACAACCAGCGAGAAACAACCAACAACCGGATCAAAGTCGATAAACCTCCTACCTTCTCTGGAACAAGGACCAAACTACGAACCTTCTTAGTGCAATGCCAACTATACTTTGAAGCAACACAAGAAACACAACATATGGAACGCATCACCTACGTCAAGAGCTTGTTAAGGGATCCAGCAGCAAGCTGGATAACCCCATCTACAGTAGGACGCAAGCCGGAGACCTGGACTACATATGAAGATTTCACTACAGCCCTTAAAGACCAGTTTGGGGATGTGGATGCAGAAAATGCAGCTAGGACAAAACTCGATCGCCTGAGGCAAGGCAAGGAACCAGTCACGGAATACTGGAATCACTTTCGCCTCACCGCTACAGAGGCGAATGAGGATGATGGTACACTAAGACGCCAATTCCTTAAAGGAATTAACCGAACGCTCCTGGACGCATGGGCAGCGGACCACATGGTAGCGGCAAATGTCGATGCCCTTGCAGCCTGGGCAAGCGAAAATGAAAACCGGATCAACATGATCAAGCACCTTCAAGGAAACAACAGTACTGTTATCCAACAACAGGAAACACCTAGGAACAATAACGGAACCTGGAAGTCGGGCAACAGTATGGAAACCCGAGGCGACCCAAAGGACCTGGATGCTACCAGAAGGCGTCCACGACTAAAGATCTAACAAGCAGAGTTCACATGAAGAAGGGACAACAAACTATGCCTAGGATGCGCCAGACCTGGGCACAGACTGAGTAATTGCCGAAATGCAAGAGATGAGAAGGACTATACTAGGCAGTTCAACAGCAAGACCAACAATAATCGCTGGAAACCACGAACCAACCTACACGAATTGGGGATCAGAGAAACACCTGAAGAGTCGGGAAATGAAGAAAGTCCGCAGTAAGAGATGGGCTGCGGGACAACAAAACCAAAACCATCGGAATCGGCAACATCTACATGGCACTTACAAATACGGAAACATTGGAACAAGAAAAAGACCATGCCATGGTCAAAATGCGTTTACATGGCAAGGACAACACAGTCATCATGAATGGCATGATTGACTCGGGCGCTACAGAAAACTTTATTGACAAAGAATTCTTCAACAAACACGGCATACGAACA
Source organism: Tuber calosporum (assembly GCA_003316355.1). Taxonomy (NCBI): domain Eukaryota; kingdom Fungi; phylum Ascomycota; class Pezizomycetes; order Pezizales; family Tuberaceae; genus Tuber; species Tuber calosporum. The sequence goes on along the minus strand of QFET01009031.1, from coordinate 21,513 downwards.
AAGAAACCGAAAGAAATACAGGAAATCTACCTTGCTGACGGGTAGCCGAGCACTATGGGACCATTTACCCATAGAGCGGAAGTACCTATGGACATCGGCAGCCATAGGGAAGTGGTAACCTTCCAAATTGAAGATCTACCCAACCATGAGGCAGTGTTAGGGCTGCCATGGTTAAGAAGACACAACCCCAAGATCGATTGGGAAAGCAATAAACTCACGTTCGATAGCTAGTGGTGTACGAGAGTATGCCTCGAAAGCTCGCCATCAGTGGACTTAGTCCCTGAATCGGAAGCCCTGGAAGAGAACTTGGAGATACAGTTCTCCACGATCCAGGCTAAGGATGTCCAGATCATCAAAATCCAAAGATTGTGCAATACGGCCACACTCCCTACCCAGGGGTCAGCCAAGGCTGCAGGAAATCACCTGTATGCAGACCAGAGAATTACGATACGGGCAAAAGAACAAGGTATCGTCAATACCGGGATAGCTATAGGACTACCAGAAGGCACCTATGGGCGGGTGGCTCCGTGCAGCGGATTGTCAGTTAAGCACCAGCTTACTGTCTATGCGGGAGTAATCGACGCCGACTACATAGGTGAAGTCAAGGTGGTCAAGGTCAACCTGGGAAAGGACAGTTACACAGTTGAGCAGGGAGACAGCATCGCACAGTTGATATGCGAAAAGATTGTCATTGAACAATGCGAAGAAGTAGAGCAAGTGGCTCCTACTAGGAGAGGCGCAGCTGGGTTTGGAAGTACGGACCACCTAAAACGCTAAAAGATTGAGATCAACGATATCTCCGCTATGTTATTCGGAAAGTTCTACCGAAGAGGCGAAGTCACAGGAATCCTCAAGTGGGATTATAAGACGAACGAACATACCAGGATCGAAAGGATCAATGTCAGCACCGAATTGGCTATCAAGGCCAAGAAAGGACAAGAAAAAGACAAAACCAGAAACGTTGTGCCAAGGGAATACCACCAGTACCTGGACATGTTCAAGGAGGAGGAAGAAACTCGGCTACCACCCCACCGACCAAAGGTTGACTTGGATATCAACGTCAAAAAAGGAGAAACAGTACCTGTAAGAACGCTATACCCATTGGGCACAAAAGAGCATGAAGAACCAAGAGAATACATCAGGGTCAACAAGAACAGGGGCTAAATTCGAGACTCATGTGCAAACCGGGGATCACCAATCCTGTTTGTTAAGAAGAAAGATGGCAAGCTAAGGCTATGCGTGGACCACCGAGGGCTCAACGAAGTCACCAAACGAGACCGATATCACCTACCACTGATAGGAGAAGCCCTCGATAGGCTGAGAGGAGCCAGGGTCTTTACTAAACTGGAAATCCGAAACGCATATCACAATATCAGAATCAAACACGGAGACGAATGGAAAACTACCTTTACCACCAAATACGGCATATACGAATACACGGTCATGCCATTCGGACTCAAAAATGCACCTGCAACGTTTCAGCAATGGGTCAATAGGATTCTCAGCAGGTTTCTGGATATCGGTTGTATCGTCTATTTAGATGATATTCTGATATATTCAGAAAACCTGGAACAACACCGCACCCATGTCAGGATGATTATGGAAGCCTTAAGAAAAGAAGGACTAAGACTGAAGCCATCGAAATGCGAGTTTCACAAGGAACGAAGTGAATACCTTGGCTTCATCATCGACAAGGACTGAGTCAGCGTTGATCCTATCAAACAAAAGCAATATGGGAATGGAAACCACCCGAAAGCAAGAAAGGAATACAGTGCTTTATGGGATTCTGCAACTTCTATTGACGATTCATAGAAGGGTTTAGTCGGATAGCTAAACCACTCTATCAACTGACGAAGAAGGACTGCAAATGGAACTCGACCGAGAACCAACAAAAAGCATTCGATGAATTGCGCAGGCGACTTACTTCAGCCCCACTACTGGTACACTACGATCCAATCAAGGAAATCATGATTGAAACCGACGCCTCAAAATATGTATGCTCTGACATTCTATCACAGCAGGGGAGCGATGGAAAATGGAGGCCAGTGGCATACCGGTCAAAAACAATGACGCCCGCGAAATGCAACTACGATATCCACGACAATGAGCTCTTAGTCATTGTCCAAGCGGTGAAAGAATGGAGAAGATATCTAAAAGGAAGCAGACACCAGGTCCTGGTCCTCACAGACCATAAGAACCTGGTACCATTTACCACGACAAAAGAGCTTAACAACAGACAAATCCGATGGAGCGTGACCCTCAGTCAATACGATATCAAAATACAATACCGACCCTGGAAGGAAGGTGGCAAACCAGATGCCTTTATTAGGAGAGCAGAAGATGTCGTGAAAAAGAACGATGAGAGGATCCAACAAAAACAAAGGATCCTACTCCCAAAAGAACATACTTCAAAGCCATGGAAGTGGTCAAGTTTGTCGCTGAAGATTTTGGCATCCGAGAAGCAAGCACAAAAGACAGACTGATAAGAACAATCCAGGAAGCCCTTAGGAAAGGAGAGAAAGAAATGAAAGGAGTGGCTCTAGGGGCATGTGAATGGAAGGAAGGATGTCTATGGCATCAAGGAAAGATTTGGGTACCGGAACATGAAGAGATCAGAACTCAAGTCAAACGACAAAATCACGATAACCCAGCAGTTGGGCATGGCGGAACCAGCAAAACTACGGAACTACTATCCCAACAATATTATTGGCCAAAGATGCTAGACGACATAAAGAGATATGTCAAGAATTGCGATACATGCCAAAGAACGAAAGCAATAAGGCACACGCCCTACGGACTACTACAAACGAACGAGGTGCCACACCAACCATGGAAATTGATAGCAATGAACTTCATCACGGACTTGCCGAAATCAGACGATTATGACGCCATCCTGGTGGTCATCAACCGCTTGACAAAAATGAGCCATTTCATACCCTGCAACAAGGATATGAACACCAAAGAATTTGTCCAGATATTCCTACGGGAAATATTCCGACTCCATGGACTACCACCAGATATCATCACCGATAGAGGAACGCTATTTACATCAGACTTGTGGAAAGAGACTACAAAATCCCTTGGAATTGAACGAAGAATGAGCACCGCCTTCAATCCACAAACCGACGAATAAATCGAAAGGATGAACGGAATACTGGAACAATACCTAAGGGCCTATGTCAACTATCAGCAAGATAACTGGGCGGAATTACTACCATTTGCGGAATTTGCATACAACAATGGAAATCAGGAAACCATTAAGACCACACCCTTCTACGCAAACTACGCACCATATCCGGAACATGAGGCGATAGGCCACATGATACCAATGGAAACCACGAAAAAGGAAGAGATGGGTCAGCTGCACAATATCCTACCTCAGGAAATGGTCTTTGCACAATTACGACAAAAAGAAAACTACGGTCAACACAGAAAACCTGATCCGAATCACCAGTCATGCGACATGGTCTGGTTACTGACAAGGAATATAAGGACCACCAGACCATGCAAGAAGCTGGATTACAAGAAAATCGGATCATTCAAGATCCTTACGAAGGTGGGCACAAGAGTCTATAAATTGGCCTTGCCCCAACAGATGAAGGTCCACAACACCTTCCACATCTCACTCCTCGATACCATACTAAGACAATCAGTTCCCCTCACAAAAGCAATCACCACCACCTCCAATCGAGAGAGGAGGAGAAAGCGCGTACGAACTCGAAGAAATCATTGATTCACGCATACACCGAAAACACCTACAATACAGAGCCAAGTGGACTGTCTACTCACCAGAACACGACAAAACTTGGTACCGTGTGGAAATCTTCAACAATGCCAGCATCGCCATTGAGCGTTTCCATCAGCAGTACCCAAGAAAACCCCGTGTGGGTTACAGTCAAAATCGAACCCACGAGGCTGGACCCAACGCCATTGGGTCCAGACGAAGGCTGGGGCGATAGCCCCAGGGCTACTACCCCTACCAGCCCGCCCTACGCTACTCAGGAAGAAAGGGAAATGCAGGCAGCACACAACGCTCTTTTGTGGACTGCCTGTTACGATGATTCCTGCAACACTCATTTACCTGACAAGGAAGGAAGCAATTGGTTTCCACGACAGCCCAAGATGCGCAAACCGCAACAACCACACAAGGAGACATCCTGGAAACACTGTTTCAAGGACACTGGTCGTACTCGCAGACACGACAAAATCGATGCTGGGTTTTACCCAAGACGAACCGGGGAAGAGGCACCACTTACGGAAAACGATGCCCGTATTAGCTAAAGAAAAACAACAGAGAGGACACAGTTGAAGGGAGAGGGGGGCGAAAAAAGCGAAAGCGAGACGATCCCCGACGTAGAGAGTTTGCAACGAGAGTTGCAAGGACTACGAGAACAACTTGGCACCTCCGAAGCCACAATCGAGGCCCAAAGAACTGATATGCGGACATTTCAGAGAATCATTGATGACCGGGACCGGACTATTAGGGCTGCACACACCACCTTAGAGGAAGTCCGCAGGAACTACCAGTCGGCCGTACATCAAGTTCGGAAATTGAAAAAGGCACTGCGCAGGTTTGGAGAAAGCCTGACGAAGATGGGAAGTTTAGCCTGAAGGGACTCAGGCTTAAGGGAGAAGGGAGCTAATGTCACGACTGGTGACTAAGCAAGGCAGAGTTTCGCATGACTCTTAGTTATGAGTCACAAGGTTGTTATATTTCGCACTATGACTCAGTAGAAGTCATGGGGTTTCACCTAATGCACACTTGTGCAATCATTGTTATGTTGTGAATGGTTGATCGTGCGCATGACTCACCTTAGTGAGTCATATGATGTAATCATTTTCGCACATGACTCACACTATGAGTCAAGGGTTTCGCGCATGGGACCACTTTAGGGCACATGACTTATTATATGAGTTATGTTTGGTTGGCGTGCGGCGCAGTTGACTCAGAGGAGTCAGCTGATGGATTTCATACTATGACTCACTATGAGTCATAGAGGTCGTGTGACTCACAGGTATGAGTCACCAGGGTTAGGGTTGAGGGAAGAGTGCCTATATAAGGACCTCTAGGAGACCTGTAGTTAGGACTCTTCACGCAACCATCTAGTTCTTTCCTATACAATTACTTTACCTCTTTACCGTTCCATTCCCCTATTGGCGTTGTGCGATAGGAACCATAGGGTTCAGCTATCAGGACAACGTAGGCATAGGCCTAAGAGCAATAGTGGAAATCCGCCTTGGACTGCTCGTTGCGGTGGTGCTCCTACCCTGGTGGCTGGGGTTGGCGCCACGCCCCGTACCGGGCTGCGACGACGGCCCTGTCATATTCATCCAACCCAAAGAGGAGAGGTTACCTGTTGCAGAACCAGCTTACCACAGAGGATCGTAACACCTAGGATATCAACCTTTTGTGCAAAGAAGACACTCTTCCCTGGGTTGGCAAATAGCTTTGATATGCTTTTTATAGTCTTGGTGTGTATCGCTATATATCAGGATATCGTCAATGTATATCCATACAAAGACTTCTAACTCGTCTGATAGTATATCTTCCATCACTCTCATGAAAGTTCTGGCGCATTTGTGTCTCCTTGTAGCATTACTTTGCAAGCAAAGTCTCTAAAGGGTGTCTTGATAGTGTTTTACTTCTCATCCTCAGGTTCAACCCCGGTCTGAAAGTAGGCATCACAGAGGTCTATCTTGCTTCGGAATTTGGCTCTGCCTACACTATTAACTATGAGCTGCTGATTAGGGATTGGGGCTTCGTCCTTCTTAGTGTTCTTATTCCTGTCGTGAAGGTCCATTAATGGTCTTATCCTGCTATCAGGTTTCCCATGAATGAACATGCTGGCGCCTCTAGGACATTGTGATAGTAGAGTATCCCAGCCTTGATTTGCTTCTCTATCCATGCATAGAATATATTGATCAGTTTTTCTGGGGTCATGAAGGTTGGCATCTTGACATAAAGGTCTGGGTCCTTGATCATGATCTGGTGGTTAAAGCGCTGGAATGGTGCTAGGGTTTCAGGTCTTTCTGTGACAAAGACAGGTGGGAACATCTTGAGGAAATCTGGTATGTCTTCCTGTTTAGTCATTGCTGAGCGAGGCTGGGTGCTGTTCCCATTGCAATTTACTCAGACTTTGTGGTCAGGGAAGTAGAGGGTATTTTTCCGGCAGTCTATGCCTCCTCCAAAGAGTATCAGGTCATCCATACTGAGTAGTATATCATAATCTGATACTGGCGTGACGCTCATGTTACCTTGGGTACCTTTATGCTCCCAATTTCGATATCTGTGATGCAGGTGTGATTGCTGCTTGATCTAGATCCTTTGACAGCCATTTTGAGCATTGTAGGCGTCTTCTTATTGGTATAAGGGATATTGTTTGTAGTAACAAAGCGATTGCTGATAAGGGTGCCGCCAATGGTTCCAGTGTCTGCTAGGACCCTGGCATGTTTCTTGTTAACTAGCATTGTGAATTCTAATGCTTGGAATGGCCTGGCCGCTTCCTTAGGGGTGCCAACAGTTGTCTTGTAAGTAATGATAGTATTCCTTGCATCCAAATCTTCTGTGTCATCGCTTTCTGCCTCATAGTGCTCTTCCTCACTATCAGGGGTGTCCTGGGTGACTGTGACATGATTGGACTTGATTTCCTTCTTTGGACAATCATTGGCCATATGTCCTGCTTCTCCACTGTAGTAACAGGCTCCTTCTCTCTTGCGTCGATCCATTTCCTGCTTGCTTGGTCTCTTATGCTTGGGAGGGGTCGATTTTCACGCTGGAGCTTTGCCTTTTCCTGCTGGCTGGTAGCTAGTTTGTTGTGGAGAGTTATTAGCTTTGTTTGACTTATTTCCGGAGGTGCTGGAGGGGCTGCCGCTACTCCCATAGGCTCCTGTCTTGGACATTGTTGCATCATATCTTTCTGCCAATTGGACAACTTGCTTCCAGGTATTGGTATCTCTTATATGTGGTTCCACATTTATTATGAGCCAGGGATCCATGGCATCCAAAAAGAGTTGTCTTTGTGAATAGTCTGATATTGAGTCTCTAGGCAGTGTTCCTCTAAGGTCTTCTAGTTCTTCATCAATCTTGGAGATTCTCGCTGGCTTGCCTCCTGAGGATTGTTGTATCTTCTGCCATTTGAGGTATAGGTCGTTTGTATTGGTTGATGGTTCAAAAAGCTGCTTAAAGCGGTTGTTGAATTCTTGGAGGGAGGGTTGGTTGTTTTCAAACTCATCCATGAGGTTGAGGTAGGCACTATGTGCTTGCTTTTCTGTATAGGCGCCATAGTAGTCAACTACATCCTCAGTGTCATCAAGGACATCATACTTGGATAAGTACTACTTAACCTCCCTAAATCAGTGCTTGAGTTTGGTAGGTTGAAGATCTTCGCCTTCTCCACTGAATTTGGATGGTTGTGGAAGCTTGATCTTTGGTTTCCTGAGTTAGTCTGGAGCGTCAGCCATCGTCCTAGATGCTGGCGGAGGTGCTGGCGGGTGTCAGGGAGTTTCTGGTTCTTTCCCAATTCCTTGAGGTTCTGATGGTGGTCTAGAGGGTCCTGGGGAGTCTGGAAATCCGCCAGGTGGTGTCTCGCGACTAAAGGGTACTGTAGAGTGTGGTAGGATTCCAAAGACTGTCTCAAAGATGCTTCTGGTTCTTGGTCTCAATTCAAGAGCTGTCTCTGTTCTATGGCTATCCCTTTGGACGATTTTCTCTGCTGCAAGGTCCTCTTCTGAGTCTGTATCAAGGTCTCGTAGTTGTAGGAAACTTTGTTTAGGTATAGTTGTATCGTCACCTTCTCCTTCTGTGTCTATGTCTGGGTTATTCCCAGGTCTGCTGGGATGTCTGGATATCCTTCCAGACCTAGTGGTCTGCCAAATTCTGTCAGTAATGATGAATGTAGTCTTGAGCCGGGAGTCCCTCCCTGCCGCTCCTGCTTCTAACTAGTTATCAAGAAAAGGGGAGCGTGATCAAGCCTACCCACTGTTCTCAATCCTGATAACCAGATATCACCTGCTGAAGTGAAAAAAATGTAATAGGCGCTAGCCTATGTGAACGGTGATACAATAGAGCCTAAGCCGTAGCCTTCTATCGCTTTGGTTTCTAAGGGAGACCTGCTGAGAGGCGAAGACAAGGGGAGTACAGTAGAGTGGTTTATAGACCGAAGGGGAACAATAGGATCGCCGTTCAACCAAGTGTATTCACTGTCTAGGCATCTGTATGAAGTCTGATGTCTCCTGCTGGCCAGGAGACTACTCTGAAATACATGAAATCTTTCCTGCAAGAGCTGAGGCTCTGGAAACCCGCAGCCACCATCATTACCGGTGAGTGTACAGCTACCGGAATACTCTAGCCCTGCCGGTGCCTGGAAAGCCTGGGGCTTTCCCATAATACTGCCTCTATCCTCTAGCCGTAGACATGACCTGTTCCTTCCCTTGGAACTCCTGTGGCACAATCCTGCCGATCCTCCAAAGCATAGAGTAATCAGGGCGCCGGAATCTAGAAATTCTGTCAGGGAAATCAAATACAAAAGAAATCAAATAAAATGAAAGTGATCTGACAAAGGAAAGGCTAACGAGAGTAGGAATAGACGTACCGGAACATGTAAACATGTTACAGGAACTGAAGTAAAGATTCATGTCAGCCCCAATGCTCAGTTATTTTTATATGGACAGAGGAAGCATAGTGAAAACTGATGCTAGAGATCTTGCTCTAGGATGTGTCCTCTAACAGTTAAAGGACAAAAAGTTACATCCATAGGCTTTCAACTGACCAAAACTGAGCCCGGTTGAACGAAGCCATGAGATCCAAGATAAGGAGCTACTAGTGATTCTGGAGGCCTTCAAAATAATAGAAGCAGTACCTGTTGGGAACCAAAACCCTAGTAACTATCTATACCGATCATCAAAATCTACAGAAAATCCTTATAACTAAGGTATAGAATCAGGGACAGATATCACAGGCTAAACAACTGGCGTACTACAATTTCATAATTGTCTATCGACAAGTACAATGGGGCGTAAAGCCTGATGCATTAAGACCATGGCTGGAGTACTATGCTGAGGAGGTAGCTGCGCATATCGAACATTAAATACTCTAACCCTCCTATTTCCTAATCACACTGTTGCATTTGAGCCAACCAGAAAGCAAGGAAGAACCCCTGCTGCAGAGACAACAGGTTCCCTAAGGGTAAAATTGATATCATCTAAAGCAATAATACCCACGAAATGCTCCCAACTGGCAGCAGGACATGACCTATATTCATTAAGAAACTTCATAGTCACTGCAAAGGACCATGACTGGTGGAAACAGGAATAGCAATAGGGTTGCCTCCTGGCACATACGCTCACTTAGCACCCAACAGTGGCCTGGCATCTAGGTATGGGATCAGCATTAGTGGATGTGTAATTGACCCTAATTATACCACTGTAGTCACGGTGATCATGGTGAACTGTGGAAAACAGGATTGCCAGGTATGAAATGGCAACTGAATACCCATCATGATTATTCATAATATATACACATCAGAGGCAATAGAAGCTGACAGACTGGAAGGAACCAGGAGAGGTGATAGAGGGTACAGAACCACCAATATCTCACTAACACGAACCCTCGCCACACAAACTAAGCTAGTAGTAGCCAATCTGCAAACAAACCAAGCTCAAAACAAGTTTCTCGAATATATTAACCACTAAGCAAAAAGGAACCCAGGAATAGTCCTGATATATAATGCAATAATATCCAAGGTCGATATTAGAAATGTACGACCAAGAGCTTATGAGGACAATCGCAGAACCTAAACCTGTGCATCGAGATTGGCAAAAATGCTGGCAGGAATTGGAGGCAGTAACAAACATGGACAAACCACTACCAAGTCAGTGGGCAATAATAGAAGGATTGATCTAATACTAGAATTGCCTATACATTCCCGAAGAAAATCATCTTCAAACACCTATAGTCAAAGGTTGCCACGATTCTAAGGTAGCTGGACACTTTGGATAGATAATACACTGGAAATGGTTTCCAGAGATTTTTACACGTAAGGACGGACAGCGGGGATCAAGGACTATGTAAGGTCCTCAGATGATTGGCAACATTATAAATCACCATGGCATGTACAGTTCGGTCTGCGGAAGCCCATGGAACATTGGTTTACTGGTTGCTCATCCATATATACCCACTGCATCACACAGCTACATGAGTCGCAAGGAAGAATACAAATAATGGTAGTTGTACATTGGTTTACAAAGATAGCTCACTTCATAGGTATAGAAAACAATGCAACTGTGAAGGATGGAGTAAACGTATTCTTGAGAGAACCCATCAACCTACATGGACTTCCAGACAAAATCATATCCGACATGGTTGCAAAGTTTCATAGGAGAATTCAGGGAATCCTCATATAAAATCTTGGGGATAAAACGAATGATGTCAACTGCCTAGCACCTGCAGACAGAGGGACAATCATCAAAGACCAACAAAATGCTAGAAGGATACCTAAGAAACTTGGTCAATTAAGATCAAATGGACTGGTACCTGTTGTTACAACTAGTTGAGCATGCCTCCAACATTTCAGTAATGAATGCTCATAGTATGTCACTATTCGATGCCTACTATGAATTCTATCTACAACAAGAACGGAAGAAGAAATGTGAAGCCCAAAGTCATGGCGAACAGCTATACACGAACCGAATGCAAACTATACACCAACAGGACTGAGAAGCTGTAGAACAAACAAGGGATATTATGAGCAAATATTACAACCATAAGGCTAAGGAGCAACCAAACATCAAGGTAGGGAATGTAGTTAGGTTAACTGCTAAAAATAAATACATAAAGCACTCATCGAATCAGCTTAGTCTAGAGCTGTATGGCCGTTTGAAGGTGTTGGAAAAAAAGTGAGAATGCAAATGCAGATTAGAAATATCACCAAGAGATAAGATCCTACATATATTTCATGTATCCTTTTTGGAACCCTATCGGACCTCCAACCAGTCAGCAAGGGAAAAAACTCCCATGTAAGCCTGAAGCAAGAGATTCATATCTTGAATGGGACATTGAAAGATTTGGGTAGAGTGAATAATCTCTGACCCAAACAGGTTAGAGGTCGCAACAGACAAACGAGGGAGTTACATAATTTTGTGAAGTAGACAAAGTGTTCAGATAAAAAAAAACCATGGAAGGACAAGATCATTTAGTATATGTGAAGGAGTTGGTTGAGGCATTTCATAGGGAGAATCTGGATATGCCAAATCAGGCAGATGTGGAATTACAATGAAAAGGTTTTCCTATTGTGGCCAAGCAAGCACATTAGGTTTTTAACCCTACCAAGTCCAGTTCTGAACAAGGACCGGAGATTTTGTTAAATTTTTATTTTTTTGGTTTTTGTTATTGTTTTTGGTTAAGAGATGGAAACCTTTGGAGGAACAGTGCAAGAAGACCCCAGGGAGGATCAGTGTGAGGCGACCTCTAGGACGAGGGAGTTAATGTTAGGCACAAATGACTCCTGTGAGGACTATATGACTCACAGGATGGGAAAGTGTATGAGCCTGTACCTCCACAGACAATCATACACCTCGGGCCCAGGATTTTGCACAAGGAGTCGACACTGGCACCTGGTGTAGTTGCTTGTCTATGTAGATAAACTAGTAATTGAAGCATATCATGTAGCCCTGTGTATGTCGACGCTGTCTGTCGGAGAGAACACCATCCACAGGGGATTTACAAGAGCATCTCTGGTGACGTTGGGTAAGTGGAACGAAGCAATTCCGTTAGAACATATAGAATTACACTCCGTTGAAGTTAAGAGTGCCCTCCTTGTCCTAGTTGAGTGTGAACTCACAATTGAAGCAGGCTACTGCAACACATACCGAGAATACGCCGATGACTCTATGATGCCTACAAGGTGAACAAACCTATCGGAACAAGTTGATGAGGAGAGGCAATGAAGACGAGAAGGTATTAGCCCGATCGCGAACTCTAGTCATCCTGAAAGCCAGCTGCAAAGCCACATAACATAGCACCAACAGTCTTGGCCAATAACTAAGGTGTGCTATTGGTATTCGGAGAAGCTATTATTAAATCCAAACTGGACGGCTATAGCTTAAACAGCAGGAGGACGGATCACAACTCAGACTAGTTGGAGTTCATACCCACAGAGATGTGTGAGCTGTGGCCATGCCATTGCCTGTGCCGGGAAAGAGAAGGTTTCAGATACAATGCATGTTCACTCTAGGGCCTAAGGATGAAAGATGGGAAGAAAATAATTCCTTATATGACAACTAGTTGTAGTCCATGAACACTCAGACACAGGATATAAATATTGTAGTGCCTCCATGAGCTTTAGCCATCATCACGTAATAGAGAAGAGATTTTATCTATATTATAAGTCTTACTCAGAATCTTTACCTACTAGCCATCCTAGACAATATCCTTTTACGAAGAAAGATTATAAGCCTAGTTCGATTGCCTTGCCCTTAGAATCGACTACCCTTAATAGCGGGTTCACTAAACTGAGCACTCATCATTGGACACTGCGAGTTAGGGCTGTGTGGTATGGTTTCTTCCCCTTGCTCTTGGCTCTTGGTGTGGAGCATGAGCCAGCTGGAACTGACCCATAGGACTTGGTGGCAGATGGAGGCTGTAGGCGGGCAGGCCAGGTAGTGGAGGAGGAGGGGGGGGGACTGAAATTGAGAGAGAGTTGGGTATTTTTCAGCCCTTTACTCCTAGGTTTCCCGGGAGCATGGGTGGAGGACGGCATGTGTGGTGGGGTTGCCATACCTAGGTTTCTCAATAGTGTCATAGGAGAGAAGGTACAGGTGGGGGCCTTGACCTGTCACAGGTGCAGGATAAAGGTTGGTGTTGAGGTGTGGCCTTAGGCTATAAGCGGGAGGGCATGAAGGGACAGGGGGAGGAGGTGCAGTAGGTTGCCTGGCAGTTGCACCTGCCATGACACACAGGGAGAGGTCTCTAACTGTGTCCTCTATGGCGACAATAGCTGGAGGTGTGGTTGTAGTTGTTGGTGCAGGGGCGGTAATGGTAAAGGAGATTTAATCGATACAGGTTGTCAGTGCGGCCAGGCGGGTTACCACCTTATTGGTTCTCGAGATGCCAGTACATAAGAGAGGAAAGATTGTAGACTCCCAATCAGCCAGATCATGGAGGAGGAGGTGTCAGAGGGGCAAAAGGGTGCTGGGAATAGACTAAACTGAGAAACTGTAGCCTACTGGAGGTTTTGGGTGCCGATCAGGTGATCAGGGAGAAGGCCAGGTGTGCTCGCACAAGAGGTGTTACCTGAGTAGGGGGCAGTGATGTACTGAGTGTGCGAAGCTGGTCTGAAAGAGCTAGGAGAAGCTTTTGCCATCACTCTTACATAGAGCGTGGGGCAGTGTTGCTAAATAAGGAAGCTAATGTAATGGGTTGGTTTTGGTGTGTCGTGGCCGTTGCGACACAAAAGCCAAGTTTTGATCATCTAGAAAGGGCAAGAATTTCAGGCAGGAGGAACCGCGAGTCTGCGGGGTGGGTCCCTTTATTATTGGAGTAAGCTAGCTGTTTATACAATTCTCCCAGTACATATTTCAACTATCTATATTACCTATCCTTAGATACCTAAGACATAGTCATAGAGTGGGAAACCTGTTTGACCCCGAAGATATAAACCAAACTTGGTCAAATGATTCCTGAACTATCTATTATTCTGAGGGTGTCTAGCACTGCACCAGTAGATAGCATTCGATCCATGTGACAAGTGAACTCAGTTCAAGTTGATGCAGCCCATCAGCTAACATATTACGGAATACTAGTTGATCAGTCTTGATGGCCGACCTACTTTCAGATATGCACCCTGGTGCATATGGATCTAGAATATCAAGAGTCTTAGTCCTCCTTTTGTTGAGTCTAGATCTTTGACTGTAGTTGAGGAGATCTGCTATAGACTCAACACAGGACAGCCTGGGTTGTAGTCATATAGTAACCTCTCGACTATATATACTATCACATCATATAATATGTACCATTTCCCAAATGGGTATATTAGCTTCCCCTTTCCTGGTTTCGTCGGAGAGTAATTAATCCTTCCAGTATTCCCCCCGGTAGGGTTAAAAACTCTTTTACGATAACTTGACCACTGCAGGAAAAGGTTTTCTGTAGATACTACTTAGCCTAGCTTTGGCATCTCCGGATTTTCAACTTTCAAATCTTCTACTAATTCCGGTGCCTTCTGTAAGTGCTCCGGTGGTTCCTAGGAGTTCTCATTGATGAATATCCTTTCCAATTGAAAAAGTATTGTACTTCTTGGATAGTTTGTGAATGTCCTCTAAATTTTCACTCTTAAGAGAGTATTTCGATTTCAAAATTTTTTTCCACCTCCCATTCAAGAAAACCTTCAACATCTTCAACTAGCAGGGGAGTTTCTTCTGGGGCTGGTTGAACTGATGCTCTATTTGGCTCGAGTAGAGATACATGGAATACCAGAAGGATTTTGCATAGTTCAGATATTTCCAATATGTAGGTTAAGTCTCGTCTTTGGTCTAGGATTTTGAAGGAGCTATATAATTTTGGTGCTAACGTCTTGGATGGTCACTTAGAGTTGATGTGCCTTGCTCGTAGCATGGCGATATCGCATATGTAGAAATTCGGTTAACTGCGAGCCTTGCGGTCGCAGTACTTGTTAATTCCTTCACTTGTCATTTCAAATAATTCCATTGTCTTTTCATGGATTAATTTAATCCAGTGAGTATACATGGTTGCTTCTGGATGCTGAGCTTCATACTCCTTCATTCATTCTGTTTGGGTATGGGAACTGCAGTTTGCGAAAAGAGGAGTAATTCTCTGTGCACTTGTAATTATGTAGTCATATGGATACTTGACTAACAGAAGAAGGTTCTACCAGTCGTCCTAGTCATAGTTGACAAATATCGTCAGGTAGCGTCACAGCACTTGAATAACTCTTTGGGTTTGTGTAACATGTGTACATGTTCCGGTACCTCTATTCCAACTCTCGTTAGCCTTTCCTTTGTCAGATTACATTCCCTTGATTTGATTTCTTTTGTATTTGATTTCCCTACCGGAATCTCTAGATTCAGGTGTCCTTATTACTGTATGCTTTGCAGGATCGGGAGGATTATGCCCCAGGAGTTCCAAGGGAAGGAACAGGTCATGTATACCGGCGGTAGGATAGAGGCAGTGTTGTGGGAAAGCCCCAGGCTTTTCAGGACTCCGGCAGGGCCACAGGATTCCGGTAGCTGTACACTCACCGGTAATGATAGTGGCTGCGGGTTTCCAGAGCCTCAGCTCTTGCAGGACACTTTTGATATATTTAAGAGTTGTCTCCTGGCTAGCAGGAGACATCAGACTTCTGACAGATGCCTAATCAGTGAATACACTTGGTTGAACGGCGATCCTATTGTTCCCCTTCGCTCTATAGACCATTCTAGGGTACTCCCCTTGTCTTCGCCTCTCAGCAGGTCTCCCTTAGACACCAAAGTGATTGCAGGCTACCGTTTAGGCTCTATTGTTTAACCGTTCACACAGGCTAGCGCCTGTTACATTTTTTTCGCCTCAGCAGGTGATATCTGGTTCTCAGGAATGAGAATAGTGGGTAGGATTGATCACCCTTCCCTTTTCTTGATAACTAGTTAGAAGCAGGAGCGGCAGGGAGAGACTCACGGCTCCAGTGCTACATTCATCATTACAGACAGAAGAAGTCAGACCACTAGGTCTGGAAGGATATCCAGACCTCCCAGCAGACTTGGGAATAACCCAGACACAGACCCAGAGGGAGAAGGTAACGATACACCTGCACCTAGACAAAGTTTCCTACAACCAGGAGACCTTGATACAGACTCAGAAGAGGACCTTACAGCAGAGCAAATCGCCCAAAGAGAAACCCTGAGAATAGAGACAGCTCAAGAATCAAGACCAAGAACCAGAAGCATCTTGGAGACAGTCTTTGGAACCCTACCACACTCTGCAGTACCCTCTAGAAGCGAGACACCACCTTGCGGATTTCCAGACTCCCCAGGACCCTCTAGACCACCACCAGTACATCAAGGAAAAGGGAAAGAACCAGAAACTCCCTGACACCCGCCAGCCCCTCCGCCAGTATCTAGGACGATGGCTGATGCTCCAGACCAACCCAGTAAACCAAAGATGAAGCTACCACAACCATCTAAGTTCAGTGGAGAAGGCGAAGATCTACAACCAGACAAACTCAAGCGCTGGTTTAGGGAGGTTAAGAAGTACTTATCCAAGTATGATGTCCTTGATGACACTGAGGATGTAGTGGACTACTATGGCGCCTATACAGAAAAGCGAGCACATAGTGCCTACCTCAACCTCATGGATGAGTTTGAAGACAACCAACCCTCCCTCCAAGAATTCAAGAATCACTTTAAACAGCTTTTTGAAGTATCAACCAACACATATGACCTGTACCTCAAATGGCAGAAGATACAACAGTCCTCAGGAGGCAAGCCAGCGAGAATTTCCTAGATTGCAGGAGAACTAGATGTCCTCAGAGGAACACTGCCTAGAGACTCAATATCAGACTATGCACAAAGACAATGTATTTTGGATGCCATGGATCCTAGGCTCAGCCGAAATGTGGAACCACAGATAAGAGATACCGATACCTGGAACCAAGTTGTCCAATTGGCAGAGAGATATGATGCAACAATGTTCAAGACAGGAGCCTATGGGAGTGGCGGTAGCTCCTGCAGCACCTCTGGAAATAAACCAAACAAATCTAAGAACTCTCAACAACAAACTAGCAACAAGCCAGCAGGAAAACACAAAGCTCCAGCGAGAAAATCGACCCCTCCCAAGCTCCAGAAGCAAAGCAAGCAGGAAATGGATCAACGCAAGAGAGAAGGAGCCTGCTACTACTGTGGAGAAGCAGGACATATGGCAAATGATCGTCCTAAGAAGGAAATCAAGTAAAATCATTTCAGTGTCACCCAGGACACACCCGATAGCGAGGAAGACCACTATGGGGCAGAAAGCGATGATACAGAAGAGTTGGATGGAAGGAATACCATCATTACTTTCAAGACTACTGGTGGTGCCTCCATGGAAGCGGCCAGGCTATTCCAAGCATTAGAATTCACAATGCTAGTCAACTTGAAAGCCGCCAGGGTCCTAGCAGACACTGGAACCATTGGCGGTACCCTAATCAGCAATCGCCTTGTTACTACAAACAATATCCCTTATACCAACAAGAAGACGCCTACAACGCTCAAAATGGCTGTCAAAGGTTCCAGATCAAGCAGAAATCACTCCTGCATCACTGATATCGAAATTGGAAGTAAGAAGGTACCCAAGGTACACATTAGCGTCACTCCAGTATCAGATTATGATATACTTCTTTGTATGGATGACCTCATACGCTTTGGAGCAGTCATAGAGTGCCGGAAAAATACCCTCTACTTCCCTGACCACAAGGTCATAGTAAACTGCAATGGGAACAGCACTCAGCCTCGCTCAGCGATGGCTAACCAGGAGGATATACCAGATTTCCTCAAGATGTTCCCCAAGGTTTTTGTCACAGAAATACCTGAAACCCTACAACCATTGCGGCGGTTTAACCACCAGATTATGATCAAAGACCCAGACCTTTATGTCAAGATGCCAACCTTCAAGACCCCTGAAAAATTGATTCCTAAATTCAAGGCCTGGATCGACAAGCAAATCAGGGCTGGGATACTCTACAGATCATAGACTCCTGGAGGCGCCTGCATGTTCATTCAAGGGAAACCTGATGGGAGGATACGACCATTAGTGGACCTTCGCTATAGGAATAAGAACACTAAGAAGGACGAAGCCCCAATCCCTAATCAGCAGCTCATACTTAACACTGTTGGCAGAGCCATATTCCGAAGCAAGATAGACCTCAGTGATGCCTACTTTCAGACCAGGGTTGAGCCTGAGGATGAGAAGTATAACACTATCAAGGCAGCCTTTGGAGGCTTCGCCTGCAAAGTAATGCTGCAAGGAGATACAAATGCGCCAGGAACTTTCATGAGAGTCATGGAACATACACTATCAGAAGAGTTAGTAGTCTTTGTATGGGTATACATTGACGATATCCTGATATATAGCGATACACACCAAGACCATATCAAGCATATAAAAGCTATTTGCAAGAAGCTGGAAAAAGCGCAGCTATATGCCAACCCAAAGAAGAGTGTTTTCTTTGCAGAAAAACTTGATATATTAGGACACCTTATTGATAATAAAGGCATTCACCTAGCACCAGAGAAGATCAGAAGCGTTGAGGACTGGGCAAGACCTCAGAACAGAAAGGAACTTCAGCACTTTAGTGGGATGGTTAATTATATCTCTCAGTTCCTACCACACATCACCATCATTACTGCACCACTTACAGAGCTTACCGGCGATGCTGAATGGATTTGGACAGACTTGCAGGAAGCAGCCTTTCAAGCAGTGAAAAAGGCGGCAAAAAATCATCAAATCCTTAAACCTATTGACTATACCAACCCAGAACCAATCTGGCTATTCACAGATGCATCTCCTACCGGCAATGGAGCTTGGATAGGCCAAGGACTAACCAGAGATACAGCCAGACCGGCAGCATTCCATTCCAAGAAACTGTCAGCCTCTCAGAGTAACTACCCCACCCACCAACAGGAAGCGCTTGCAAAAGTTGACGCTGTACAAGCCTTCGCCCACCTGTTGTCCCACACAAAGTTCACCATAGTGACCGACCATGAGAGTCTTACCAAGCTCATGACACAGAAGAATCTCAGTGAGCGGCAGCAGAGATGGATAATGCATCTTAGCCGCTTTGATTTTAAAATAGAATACATGCCTGGTGTTTCGAATTTTCTGGCAGACTATCTATCCAGAGTTCATGAGACCAATTCAGGGCCTGAAGATATAATACTACAGGACCCCAACTCCGAAAGTTCAGATCTCCAGAACCACAACTCCAATCATATTCAAACCAACTACACTTCTTCCTCATACTATAGCCTAGATTCCGACAACGAAATGGAAACCATGGAAGAAACACAGCACTCTCTATCCCTCACTACTCGCGAATCTATCTATCGCTCCTCCCCAGACTACCTAGCAAGCAAAGATATAGCAGCCAATGCAGTCACTCGCTCCCAAAAGCGAAAGAATAGCGCTGGCAGCAACGATAGCACCATCCAGGCAGGCAACTCTTGAGGAGACAAAGTTACTTTGAACCTTTACCAGACTAGAGAGGAACGAAGCCATTCAGCGCTCTCTTGGACTGCCTGCTATGATGACCAGTGCCACACACACAGAGACAGCAAAGAAGCCAATGGATACTTCCCCAAGGACCCAGAAAAGCGAAAGCAAGCCAAGAAAGCGAAAGCAACATCAGATACCTCAATGCAAAGTAGCCCCCCTCGATCAAACGATATTTCCACGTCCCTACCCTCACCAGGAAACAAATACCTCAGACTTGCAGATATGTTAACTCCAGCCTTCCCACCTCCGGCTTCACCAGCTTCGCCAGCTTCTAGACCCCTCTATAGTGATCCTGAAGCTTTCTAGAATTCTACAGAAACTGACAAGGCCCAGACTTTCCTTGGTACCCTCCATTCATCCCTCATGGGAAAATTCCGCCCAGAGGTCAATCAAGCTCTCCAGAATGACCCTCTTTTCCGGCGAGTCCTGGAGACAACTAACAAGCTGAACTATTCAATCCAGGATGGCCACCTCAGAGCTGACAATACCAACGGTTATTCAAACATCTGTAGCCCTATGGGACCCTTAGAAAGGGGAGTATCCCTTCGGGATTTCATCCGTAAAATAGTTCATGAAGGCAGAGGACATTTCTCAGCTCACAAGTCCTAGAAGTACCCCGCTTGTTTCTTCTGGTGGCCTCAGATGCGCCAGGACTTTATAGCCTACTGCCGCTCTTGTGATCAATGTCAGATCAACAAGGAACCCACCACACTTCCGGCAGGTAGATCTCTGGCCCTGCCAGCACCTGACGAAGCCTACCAATCCCTTGCCATCGATTTCGCTGGCACCTTCAACAAATCAAATAATCATACTTCCATCATGGTTATTATCGATCGCTTTACCTCCTACACTCATCTTATACCACTTCAGGACTCTGCCACCTCCGAAAAAGTATTCCGCAAGCTCCAGAAGACGATATTTGATGTTCATGGACATCCCCTAAGCATAGTACTAGACCAAGACTCCCTCTTTACCTCTAAGTTCTGGTCTCAGATAATGAAGTCAATGGGAATCCAGGTCTGGATGGCAACTCAATACCACCACCAAACCAATGGCCAGGTAGAGCGCCAGATTCACACCCTTAAACAAATGATGTGGAACTTCATCAACCAAAGACAGAACAACTGGTCCAAAGCCCTCCCAGCGATAGCTGCCGCCATGAATGGCGCCTCCCATGAAGCGTTAGGAATATCTCCATACCAAGCACACTATGGACGCCCTTGGAAGCTCTTCAATCCTGTCCTAAGATCCGCCAGCAAAGTACCAGCAGTGGACGAGATCTTGAATGCTCATGAAGCCACCAGGATGGAAGTTGATATGGCAAGAAAGCATGCCACATTCCGGCAGACTGTGCAAGCAGATAAAAAGAGGTACCCCTATCGAAGACCATGCAACATTGGCACCAGAGTTCTCGTTAGAGGACGCCCTTACACCTCCGCCCCTGGACGATCCAAGAAGCTAGAGCCACGCTGGTTTCGACCTGTTAAGGTCCTAGAGCATGACTCTAGTAGCGATAACTACAAGCTGGAATTGCCTAAGAGAATGGAGCGCCAGAAGCCATACTTTCACATCTCATGCCTCAAGGAATACCATGAGAACGATCTCAATAGATTTGCATCCTGGAGGATGGATAGGTTGGCCCCTATACTCATCAACAATGCAGAAGAATGGGAAGCAGAGGAGATACTGGATTATCGCCTACAGAATAACAGAGTCTAGTTCCTGGTACACTGGAAAGAGTATGAAAGGACAGATGACTCTTGGGAACCTATCGAGAACCAGGAGAACTCTATGGAAATAATAGCAGAATTTTGGAAAGAAAACCACAGCACAGAACCGATACCTAAGATCACCTCCCACTATGTCAGGACGTCTTGGGAGCCTATGGAAGTCTCTACAATCCCTTGCCCCAGAACCATAGTACCCAACGATTTCTAGCAGCCCTATAACAATGAAGAATATGATTCTGCAGGCTCAGATGATAGCTACTCCAACACTGATGATGATTCTATGCTCTGGCCTTGGGAGAGCGGCGATGAGGCCTATGGCCTGAGGAGAAGATAAATTTTGTTCAGATTTGGGGAATGTAACATGTGTACATGTTCCGGTACCTCTATTCCAACTCTCGTTAGCCTTTCCTTTGTCAGATTACATTCATTTGATTTGATTTCTTTTGTATTTAATTTCCCTACCGGAATCTCTAGATTCCAGCGCCCTTATTACTGTATGCTTTGCAGGATCGGCAGGATTGTGCCCCAGGAGTTCCAAGGGAAGGAACAGGT
>QFET01009026.1:0-15505 GCA_003316355.1 Tuber calosporum | reverse complement strand
GGGGGGGTAAATGGTGAAGAAAACAGGGCGAAACTTGAGAAAATATCATGGTTCAATAGCATTATTATTGTCCAGGGGCAGGGATCAGAAAGAAAGTTGGCATGGTGCGGTGCGTAAGGAGTCAGATCTGTAAGGCCAAAAAAGACGAAATATCGAGCGATGTAGCTCATCAAAGGCTACGGTATAACAGAGGGGCTGCTTTGAAGTACCGTATCGCATCTCGCATGCTGGATATCATAGATCAAGTTGCAATCGAGGGCTGTAAGCATGCGGCTCCGCAAACTCTGCAGTCTGCCGGGACATCATACAACTGCACTTGTCGAGGAAGGAGTGTTGCTTTTTGTGAAAGTGGACGAGGAAAGCTCCTCCTTCCTCGACAAAACGAGAGAGAGGAAAGGGGATATTTTTTTCGTATTCTGCTTGTACCGGCAGCTCAGAAGACGAGAAAGGTTGTCTAAGCCCCGCCCTCTTCAAAAGCTCTACAGTAACCTTTGTTTGTGACACGGGTTTGTGTCAACAGCGCCAGGTCGTCAACACAACCCGGCATTCTATCCTCTCGAAGCGAAGTCCATTCTATCGTGAAATGGAGCGGGGAAGAAGAAGGAAAAGAGAGTGCGTGAAACCTTGATACAACGCAACACATATAGTTGGTGCTTGTATTCCAAAGCTTTATCAAACCTATATTGCCATAGTTCAGGTCAAACAAAATGCTCAGGTCATCATCGTCACCATCATCATCATCATCATCATCATTTGGAAACATGGGCAGAGGGCCGCCGCTCCTCTTCTGCTCTGCCTCTTCCTTACTAAAACCCGTAAACTGCACACACCTGAACCTTACAAAGACCTACCAATAACTACTGCACATGCTTGTGCAATTCTGGTATAATATCTCTCCAATGACTCTCAAGGAATTGTTTTTATTGAAATGCAGCACCACACACCCTCCTCTGCTGGTCAATCTTATGGAGCGTACCACCCTAGTTTACTCGAGCACCGTACTGGTATATGTTTTTTTATCAATGTGTCACTTGGAAACTACACTCGTTCATGCACGCAAGATGCACAAGACCGGCCTCACAATACCGGTGCTGATGTCGACGATAGCTGTTGGCTGAGCTCTTAGGGCAAGGGGAAATAGAAACGATATTACGATGCTCGATGCACAAACTAGAGCACCATGTTGCCCAGAAAGAATTCAGGACAAGGCAGCAATTGTTGAGTCATGGACACAGTGACCAGAGCATCATTGACGCCAGGTTCTCGTTCGTCCAGCTTCCGGGGCCAATCAAGGTTTTGACTTGAGGCCTTCATCTCCTTCCTTTTCCCTTCCAAGCTCGAGTCATCAGCGTAGGGTAAAGGTATGGTAGGGTACGAGTACACCCGTTGATACAAGTATGCTTTTCATTCTATCATACCTTATGCATGCCATACCGTATCCTCCCAATCCTGGAGCTGAGTCTCTCATCTCTACCCTGACTCACACTCTGCATTTGAGTTCTTGCCAACCCTTACCTTTGTTCTGCCTCACATACCGGTACCATTATCTTAGATGGAGAGTAACATACGTTGCACTCACCCCGCGGAGCAAGTACAAGACCTCTAGCAAACAGTTTGCAAGTAACTTGTGAGGTGAATCCAACATATGCCCACTGAGCAAATCACCAATCATCTGGCGCTTCAGACTCTAGCGCCCTTGTTCGCACTCTCACAGCGAGCTTCACTCTCACCAAGTATCCCCCCATGGCATATATCCATGATCCACAACTTACCAAGCCACCATGCTTGTGTCTTGGCCCGGCGCAAATATACCGGCACCGTACCGTACTGCACTGCTCGAGAACCGTACGGTAACAATTTTGCGCGTGTGGAGTGCGTACGGTGGCCGAATAAGGCAGGTGGAGGCTTCAAAGTAAGCATGCCACAACAAACCTCAGCCGCAACGCCCATCAAGTTCTACTCGAGTTGAACCGGATTTCCACGTATCCAGGCTTGGCGGTGGTGGCTAAATGGTTGCGAAAATCATTCAAAGATGTACCCTTATTATAGTATCGTGAACCGTAGCCTAGCGTGCGATATTTAAAAGATGCCGACGCAGAAATCGATACAGAATTCGCAAGCCTTGATATCTCTTTTAGTCATTATTATAAGCGCTCCTTGAAGTGGGTTGATGGCTCCACGGCGTCAGGCGCGACCTGCACATCCAAGATCGCTATCCACTCCAGTACAATAAGAGTACTTGGGTAGATTGATGGCATATGGAAGTACTCCCAGCAGCGGAACGTTGTAGCATTAGAAGCGTCCGGAGAGGCGGATAGGGGATCATGGAAGCATGGATGATGTAAATGCCCGGAATTTTTTGGTGTCGGCGTTGGTAGTTGGTTTGTTTTTGGTTTTTTCTCTTGTGAGGGGATTGGTTTTGTTGGGTTACGAGGCTATGTTTGTGATACGGTACGGTAGTCCTCGTGCTTACTTGGCTAGAGGATACCGGTTAAGTTAGGTTTATCCAGGACAAATACTTGTATAATATTGAATTAACCAACCGTCATCACGACTCAGCGATTCTTCAACCCCATCACAGATGAGCCGCAAATTGTATTTGCGGTACTCGGAGGTCAGCAGGAGTAGTTTTCCAGTTCTCGATGGCCCCCCAAGTGAAGCGCACAGGAGTGAAGCACCATGACTGTCCGGTATTGACTCCGCTGCTCGAGTACGGTATCGTACTCGTACGGCGCGGAGCAGGCAGGGTTAGTATTCTTTCCCCAGGCGCTTTGTCTCTGGATACGGGTTTTTGGGGCCTGACGGAGATAGTAGGCTTCACGAGCTTTTACCAGACTGTCCAGTCCTATTGTTGTCATGGGGGATTGCTGTAAGGGCTCTGAAAACAAGTGCTCAGCCCCGGTCTCAGAGATCTCCGCATCAATCAATATCTCGGATTGCTTGAGCCGTAATGTAGGCTATCCTCTCTGCAGCAATATCTGTGCTGACCCAGTTTCACGCCAGTAGCGAGCATTATGTAAGGTTGAATGTCTTGTCTGAAATCGGCTCGTTCAAGTTTCAACAACCAAAATCACTAACTCCTTTTGGTTTATAATTATGCACTTGGTTTTTGGTTGAGTGAGTTTAAATAACAAACGTGGCTTTATTACTCTTGAGGTATATGATAAGTTGTTATTGATGTCCAGATACATACTAGTACCCCCCTGTCACTGGATGACACTTTTGACCTCGCCGCAAAGCCTTCTAACTTTACTTCATATCGGAGCCTCTGCTTCTGAGTATTAGCAGCGACCGCTCAGGCTGTATGGCTGGCTGGAACTCCTCAGCTCTCTCTCCAGGCAGCAGCACCAGCACGGCATGTTTGTCGTTCGACTGAACCAATACCATTTCGAGGCCCAATCTGCCACCCGTTCTGCCGGTAACCATGGTCTACTCCACGTCAATGCACCTACGGCGCTTTTGCTTTATCCTTAACATTTATCTCGTTCAGTACCGCCTGGCAGACGCCGGTTAGGTGCAGCCAGAGTAATAATATGTACGAGTAGTGTTGAATTCGGTACGGCGATAGCGGGGTAAACATCGAAGTCTGGGGGGCAAGGTATAAACGTAAAAGGACCGGGCCTGAGTCGCTTTCAAGCCATCATGGGTGCCTGCTGACTGTGTCCATAATTCGCCCGGGGGTGAGGGTGAGTGGGACGAAGGGGGCTCGGAGGCCACTTCGGCTTCAGAGAGAAGTATATCGTGGACCCACTGTGGCAGGAGGAATTGAAGGCTTGCCTGACTTTTGTCCACATTCAAATAAAAAAGCCAGGATTGGCCATTCGTCTAGCTACGATCGCTCAAAATTTGCAAGTTAATGCCGGAATCGCCTAGCTTATGTTCACCCCTAAGCGCTATACCCATCACAAGTAATGGGAGGAGGGGATAATCCTTGGCGGAGTCCTGTTGGTGAAATGTCTTAGAGATAGCCCTCATGGGAATAGCGAAGAATAGCACAGCATTCACCGAATCTCTTCGCCTTCTTCGCTCTCGGAATTAAAATACTAGTAGACTTAGCTGCGAACCAGGAACGACCATTCATGCGGAATGATCATGGGCTAACACATATATAGTGAACGGCGGATGGGTATTACGAGGATGAATGGGAGGAGTGTTGAACTGATATCAGAGCTCAGTGCTCCACTACTGTAGAAGCACCCACTGGAGGGCTAGTGAACAGTTAGTCTAGGTTGACCTGAGAAATAATTTCTGTATTGCAGCATCTCTCTGACACTTCTAAAATACTGCAAAATGGCTTTGTAATTTGTCACTCTATACTCTGACCCACAAGCTTAGAGACAAAGCTCCTGAGCAGGGTCAATACTTTCCCGACATGGTATAGCCTGGGCCCTCCAGACATGTTGGGTATAATTAACATGTGCTCGCAATTCTGCTAGCCTATCAAACTACCCCATTCCAGTCCCGGTTCAGCGGTTTTAGCTGGCAATCTGACAGCGAACTTCAATAGACCGGACAATACCCATAATGGGGTGACGTTTGTTAGCGCAATTGCAATGCATACCAGCAGGACCAGAGCGGAAAGGCCAAAACTCGGTGGTATACGATAGCCATCATGGTTATAATCATTTACCCAAGCTCCGTTTCCCCTATTTTCCCCCTAAGTGCAATTGGCACTTTTTTCAACACCACATAATTTCATCGCGTATTTCCATGTAACATGACCTGTAACGTTACATAAATTATATTCCACCACCCTCCCTCACTCATAGCTGAAGTAGGTTACCAGCAGATTGGTGGAGAAAGACCAGGCTCCGGTACCCCAACTCCTGCGGGCCCAAGCACCGGCCCTTGGTTCTTGAGTTACATCATGGGATTAGAGCTGTCCTCCCCCACCTCTCCTTAGCTGAAAATTCTCCAATCAAGAGGAGACTGGAGGACTTGGAAGAGGATGATATAAGCGAAGATGATGTATTGACAGCTAAACTTCAGATTGATATGTTCTGGTTGATCACCTCCCTTCAGGACTAGGTTGTTTCCCTCTCTCAGACCTCCTAAATGTTGAATGAAAAGGTCAGTGCACTCTCGAATAACGTCAAAGACCTCTCCACCACCATAGTAGCAAGAACCAGAAATCCACCACCACCTGTACCCCCCACAAGTAAACCCACAACCTATGCAACAGTTGCAGCAAAGCCCTCACTGGCAGAGCCAAAAACACCAGTCAAAGGAAGGAAAAGAACAGCTACTGCGGGACCGACACCACCACTAAACGCGAAAGTGAAACTACCAACGGAACAGTCTAGGATGGGCGTTAACAAAACAGCCCAGATGGACGGATTTACGGCTGGAGGCTCAAGAACCCCTAAAAGGGCTTAGAACATAGCAAGGAGGAGAATCTATGTGACCTATGAGACGCCTGCCCTACTCTTCGATGCTCGGACACTGCAAACGAAGATTGCCCTAGAGATTGCTAAAGAGCTTCAGAAATGTGGTTGCTCTGCACCCACTAACCTCCAAGTGCAAATCAACTTGAATACTGGTATGATATCCCTAACAGCCGCTACCATGGTATACTTATCAGAATATGCAAGCTACCTTAAACCAATCACCAAGGCTTTAAATCTCTCCATACTAGAAGAGGAACACACCTATGGAATATTCTGCAGGGAACCCACTGAGAGCCAGGTAGTTATACACAATATGGCCCTAGATGCTGTCACCAATAAGGAACAAGAGATGGAGAAGGTCATGAAAGAAAGCCTCTTGATTGGGAACCAGGTTGGGGTGTCCTCAGGTAGGTATTTACAGAAAAAGTAAGAAATATGAGCACAGAAACGTACTACATCTATTGTCGTAACAATTCCTACCGATGATGAAGACCAAAATACACCTCTAATCCTCCTCAATTGTGCATACAAAGAAACTGTGATCATGTGGCAAGCCAACCCCACTAAGTAAGGCAGGAAGTGCTACAATTACAAACATCCCGAAATAGGCTCCAAAGATCAGAAACCCACTACCCCAATCTGTTCAGGAGAACACAGACTCAAGGACCATAAATGCAACTCTCCGACAGGCTCCAAGAAAGGTGATAGGAAGATAGTAGCTGACTGTTTTCCAGTTACCCCATCAAAGTGTATCGCCTGCACTGGTAACCACCCAGCATATTTTGCAGAGTGACCTACCAAAGTTAAAGTCAAAACGGATGCCAAAGCTCAATTTGAACTACAGATAAGCCTCCGCCCAGCGGAGAATATAGATACTGAGACCTAATCAGGTCTGATAACATAGTTAGGAATACACATACTCGTTTGGATAGTTTTACAGTAATACTGCATAATTGCAGGGAAAGCAATTTGGTTTTTTGGAGTTTATTTTCCATTATTAGAAATAGGAATATTTCTCTTGTTTATTTACAAGACTCTTCTTAGTACCAGGTTAACCCACTGAGGACCCCTGGCTATCAATATTTTACATCTCAAGTTGTGGGTACCAAGATACATGTTAATCAATATGTCAATCTTGAGTTATCACAGAGTTTTAGTTAAAAGGGCTTTTCTCCCCATGCTGATGTTTTTCATTTATTGATTAAGTGTGTGGATGGCTAGAATATTTTGAGAAATTTAGATATGTTTTCTTTGTTTAATGTTTACAACAGAAGGGTGGATTAGATCAATACAGTCCCGCCTACCTTTTTGTTTAATACTGTTAATTATCTTTCTCTTATAGTTGGTGACCTTAATGTACATAATCTCTTCATGGATCTGTGCAGAGATATAGCTGGCAATGAGAGGAGGACGGGTGAGCATTATCCATGAGTAGCTGGACTACATGGTTATTCAATACTTAATGAACCTGGGGTATACACACAGACCCCAGATACCTCATAGCATCGACCCTCCGTCATTGATTAATCTCTTGAGCAATGCCACCTTGCTGAGTATATCATGGACTAGAGGACCAATTTCGAATATACAGGATCAGACTCTCGCGTAATTGCCACTCTAATCACCTCAGCACCATTTTCTCAATCCAGACCATTCCTGGCCTGGGACAAGATAGTATTGCACGAGAAAGAGAAACTAAAAGAGGCTATTGAGATCGAACCGAAGGGGTTGATTGAAAGCAATGGAGGTCCGCTCCCTGATCTCAGACAAGCATCTAGCTGGGAACCAGAGAGGGCTATTGATGACTTAGAATACAACCTACACCTGGTAATATATACAGTACAGAAATTCGCACTGGTCAAGAGGCCATGCAAGTGGTCGAAACAGTGGTGGAACAAGGACCTCATACAGCTAAAGAAGAACTGCAATGCTTGGTACAGACCGGCAAGCCAGGACTTCCCTTTGCGAGATAAGGCAATAAGAGTAATGAAGAATTTCCAGAATGCGGTTGAAAAGGCTAAGGCACCACACTGGAAGACCTTCCTCAAGGATGCGAAGAAGAACATGTATGGACGGCTTATAAATTCACCAAAGGGAGACTTAGCACTAAGGTCCCTGGCTCTGGCCTGTGCTCTTATGCAACAACCCTAGGCCAGAATATTATGACCCATTTCTTTCTTCCTAAACATGACCTAGTTCAAGTGTGCCCACCTATTTGGGTATGGTTGAACGAAGAAGGGAAAGTCGATACAGAAGACATTGCCAATGCAATTGCAAAGTGCGGCAATAAAACTATCCCAGGGCCAGATCAGGTGACTTATTCGGTTTGGAAAGAAATCTATCATCTTAACTACTGAATCATTCCTGACCTCATCAATCACCTGCTTACATGGTCTATACACCTCGACAGCCTTAAGAGATCTTTGGGTATCCTTCACCCAAAGCAAGGGAAGGAGGACTACGAGGCTTTAGCAAGCTATCGGGTTATTGACCTGAAGAAGACTTTCTCGAAGATAGTCAAGAGGATAAGTAACAAAGGGCTGATACATTTTGCCAAAGGTGCCGGCCTGTACTCGTAGACACAGACTGGCAGTCTTCCTCAGAGAGCTTCATTTGATGATGGTATCTCGTTACAACACTGGATCAAAGAGGCACAGGCTGCCAGGCGTCAAGTAAGTACCATGTTCCCTGATGTTAAGGCTGGCTTCGACAACGTCGACCAGAGGACCCATCCCGACAGGTTGTGCAAATTTGGAACCTCCAGGTATATGGTTAGGTAGATTTCGAATTTCACATCATACAGAGAATGCACAATAGTCTTCCCAGATTCTCCGAGGGCAATGACGTACGTTAATAGCGGTATACTACTGGGATCTCCACTGTCACCTATTCTATTTGTAATCTATGTAGAACTTCTGCAAAAGTACAATCACGACAGGTCCCTCTTCATCTCCTCTTACGTTGACGATATTCAAGATATGGTGGAATTGGACTCTTGGATAGAGAATACACGAATTCTTGAAATCAACAACCAGCAGTTGGACAGCAGGGCCAAGAACATACGGCTGTATTATACACCAGCAAAGTCGGTTCTAATTCATTGGAGGACTCAGCAGGACAGAGCCTACACATGTGAGATAGGTATCAGGATTGGGGACGACTTTATCGAACCAGCTGAGCAAAGTGTCAAATAGCTTGGGCTTCACTTTGAAACAAACTTCTGGACCAGGACACACCTTACAAGGGGGCTTACGCTGCCTCAGGCGCCGTTAGATCTGCTAAAGAGACTCTCTACCCCTTGAGGCAAACTGTCTCCATATAGTGCTCGACGGATGGCTATAGCTATCATTATCCCTATTATGTTGTATGGGAGTGAGTTCCTGGATCTCACGCAATCTATGCAAAGGAAGATGAAAGTGTTCCTCAAGTGGGTACGGAGATTGATTATGAACTGTTTTTTTAATATCAATACAGTGGCGCTTGCAGCTGAGGCCTGCCTCATGCCACAGGAACTATACCTTGAACAGATTTGGGACATGGCAGCTATCAGGTTTACTACGGTGATTGTGACAACAATATTGCGACAGGCCTGCTACCCACTAGCTTCCTGATGGTGCAGTCATATAGGTACCCTACCAACCACAGGGCAGCCTTCAATCGCCCTTGGGGAATACCGCCTAAGACATAGGACTCTACCTCGATTACATTCGCTCAGAGAGTTCTACTACTCGATAGTATAGCACGACAATTACGGTTGCTCTTTAGGGAGTGGCCAGTTCCAAGGAACTCAAACCTTTAGTCTCCCTCAGATGCATCAGAATTTGAATGCTATGACGATGCCCTTAATACCGTAAGGGAAGCCATTCACAAGAAATGGACCCACAGACAATGCGCAGCATGTTACTACTATAGGCCTCCCTTTCGGTCGTGCTGGAGGTTTATGACACTCCACAAAATCACTGCAACTAGACTTCATCATATTGGGGCTGGGAAGAGCTATATCAAAGGTCAGAGAGGATGAAGGAATGCAGATTTAGATCCGACCTGCCCTAGGTGTAGGGCAGAGGAGCGCTCCTTCAAACATGTGGTAGCCTTGTACCCTAACCTGACTCCGGCCAGGGAAGGGTACCTGGCCAACTCCTTTGATATTAGGGCTTATTCCGAGGTTTGGAAGAGTGGAAAGAAAGGTTGGGGACTTATGAAGGATTTGATTTTATTTGTTTCTAGTAATCATGTAAATTTCCGCTCGGTAATGGTTGAACCACCCTACATTGAGGCAGATCAGGTTAGGTCATGATGGTCATTTGTGCATGAGCATGAATAGAGGGTTTCTTTAGTGGGAACAAGATTAATGTTGATTGAATTCCTTCAGGACTTATTCGTTTTGGTTTTATTTTATTTCTTTGTTTTTAGTTTTGAGTCAGGTTTTTATGTGTCATGGGATCCTTCCCGTCTACACTGGTTGTACCCTAGGAGATGAGTTTATCTTGTACCTAAAATCATACCACGAATTTAACCAAAAAATAATAATAATAATCATTTACCAGCCATAGTTCTCAGTTTGTAAACAGTATTCTCTTGGATCTCGCATTCGAACTAGGCTAGTATTGCGATGTTTCGTATGCACGAATATACTGTACTCGTAGTATGGATGACACCGACTGTCCTGTAAAAACACCATGTCTCAAAATACCCAATATGAAAGGTTAATTGGATAGATTAATAGCCAGTTACCCCTCCTATTCACTTCCCTCATATTTGGGAAAACTAACCGTTACGTAAAAGCCAGTATTACGCCCCACTTTTCTTCCTTTTTTTTTTTTGGCTTTTTTTTTTTTTTTTGCATAATTAGATTCACATTATTGAATCAATAGTAGTAAGCATGAACATTATTGTGTGAGTTACAAGTATTTAATTGAAGCTAATAAAATCTGCATTTCTTGCAATAGATCAGAAGATGGAGAGGAAGATGCAGAATCAGAATCAATAGCTTGATATTCACAATCATCCTCTAAAATACCTCCATCTTGTTCTCCTCATACATGAATTTCATACTCTTCTGAATCTGGCTCTGGCGCAATGAGATGTGATTCTGCAATAGATGCTGTATTGAGCCTGGTTGGTTCTAGCATTTGGAGAGATTGCAATAGGTTGGGAGGTGTTTGGAGTGCTTCTATGTCTTGTGGGGTAGGATTCATTTCTGGATCTGGGATTGCAATCAACAGCTCTAGAGGTTAATGCTATCCTGAGTCTGAATATTTTACAGTTGTTTTTTCCATTTCTTTTCTGCCTTACAAGCATTGATCTTACGGTGGTGTAAGGGTGCTTTTGCCTTATTGGCAGCAATTTGAATATCCTTTTACGCCTTCTTAATCGCAGCTGCCTTCAGCTTTTCTTCCTTTTCAATTTTCCTAAGTCGAGCTGACTCAACAGTAATAATTCCTCCCTTTTCAATTACAGGATGAGATTTGGTTTTGCTGCGTACTTTTTCCGCCTGGATTTGGGATTGAAATGCACGTTTGCATTCCTGCTGAAGCTGTGCCTCATCTAGGCAGATATCAATCCTGTTTGCCCATTATTGAAACTTGGCTTTGGATTTAGGACTAAATCTTTCGGCTTTTATAATCCATTAGCCTATTCCCTTCTGACACACGAAATAGGTACTAGGAAGTATAGGAAGTTCTATCTATTCATCTTCCTCTATCGAGGCACTCAATAACATTTCAATCTCGTTTCTTTCAGAGTCAGGCCCTGTAGTAGGAGGAAAAACTGATTGACCCTTGAGGTCCCTCTTTGAATAATAATAACACATTTTCTTCAAAGCGCTTTTATAACTAATAGGATACCTGTCTGAATTTTGGAAAGAATTCTAAACGTAGACTCTGGAAATATTTGTTCACAAATGGAATTTAAGTCGCGAAAGAAAGAGGATATGCTATATTCCATATCAAGATAATGAAGCATATTGTGAATTGATTTGTTGTGATAGTATTTCCAAGGACGAAAGACACTAATATCAAGCGGTCGAAGTACATGTGTCAGGGGTGAGGGAAACACATATAGGACAATATTATTCTCATGACACTAGAGAAAGAAGTCATCCTTGTGGTGTGTGATATGGCCATGGAGTAAAAGGAGAGGCCAATCAGCAGTAGCACTAGCACCAACATGCTTCATAAAGTGATCAAGCCAGGCAAGTCTGATACTGTTAAGGGTAGTCGATTCTAAGGCCAAGCGAATCGAACTAGGCTTGTAATCTTTTTTCTTAAACAGAGATTGTCTATGAAGGCTTGTAGGGACAAGATTATGAGTAAAACTTATAATATTGATAAGATCTCTTCTCCGTTGCTTGATGATGGCTAAAGCTTAGGATTATTTCCTTTTTTATTTAACTTATATATTCTCTGTTAACGTACAGAAACCTGCATGCAGCGCTAGCTGTGGCAATAACGAAATGTTAATCTCAAACATACAAACAAAAGAAATATCAAAATCATATCTCCCAAGTGTAACGGTACCGTCACTGCTCCCACAATGGAGGCCTATCAAGTAAGGAAAGAAAATAACCAAATTCCAAACAAAGTTAGGAAATTCATAGCAATGTGGCAGAGTACAAGTTAGTAGAGGAGGGCAACTAAGCTGTCCTAAGGTAAGGGTGGCCCACAGGCTGGCATCAGTGGAGGGAACCCAGTTGCGGATTTCAAAATGTAGGCGCGAAGGGCCTGTAGTAGGGCTGCTGAGGACCAGAGAGGAGGGCCAGGGCTGAGACTGCCAATGCCAGGGAGATGGCTGAGGCGAAAGGAGGCTTTGGCAGGACATTGGAGGATTGCATGGACCATGGTCTCTTCCTACTCCTTGGAGTAGGGGCAGAGGGTGAGTGGGTCAAGGTCGTCCCTGGATGTGTGGGCGGCCAGGTAGCTTTTACCAGACCTCATTTCGTGGATTCTACCAGCAGCAACTTGTCCAGACCCTTAGAGGGGTGGGAGGACAGGCGTGGTACATATCGGTAGTAGAGGGGAGGGTGAGCCTGGAGGGTCCAGTCCTTGAGAAGGAGTGCCATACAGGCATTCTAGAGAAATGGGTAACTTCTGGTTGTCAGTTCCGGGGGGAGGATAGCTGCGGGAAGTAGCTGAGGAGAGGCAAGAGGGAATTTCCCAACAGTGGGTATGATGGGAAGGAGGGAGTGACAAAGTGCATCAATGGGAAGGTGACCCCTAGGGAGGTTGGGAGGTTTATATCGATCCTAGGGGAGGGGTATGTTGTTTTGCTTGAGCCCTTGGAGTGTGCAACAGGAGTCAAGTCTCATATTAGAGTTGTCTGAGATGGGAGACAGGCAGGCTTCACAGTTTAGTATGGAGGTTGGGGTGCAGGAGAAGCAGTTGGTGACCCAGCGAAGTACTCTTTTCCAAAAAGTGGTCATCTTGTTCAGGGTCACCTGGGAGGATGCGAACAAGTCAGCACCATAAGTTAGAATTGGGAGGACCAGTCCAGAGGTAAGTTTACTTGCCATGTTGGGCGAGAGGCCTAGTCTAGGCGGTGAGAGTTGTTTGATGATTAAGAAAGCTGGTTGGGTGAAAGCTATCTTCATCCAGAAATAGGTTGTAGTTTCCATGGTAGGTGATAACCAGTAGCCTAGCCAGCGTACTGATGAATAAGGGGAGAATAGGGACCCAATGAGCCCCATGGGAGAGGAGGAGATGGGGGAGCAATCCTTGGGTATGCGCCAGAGGATGAGCTCAGTCTTAGGAACTGAGAAGGAAACCTCCAGCTTGGGTCCCCTGTGGGTGAGTAAAGAAAAAACCTGTTGAAGCACCTGAATGTTCCTTCTGTAAGAGACAGAAAAAACTGTAACAGAAAAATCATGAATATAGCAAAAAATAACCCCTTGGGGTATAGAATAATAAGAGCATGAGACGTAAATCACAAACAACAATAGAGAAATAGGGGAGCCTTGTTGAGTCCCAACAGAAACTGGGGAGAAGATTGCAGGTGCCCCTTGAAAGAGCACGCGGCTATGTCGATCGGTAAGGAAGGAGCGGAGCCAAGAGGTCATATATCACGAGATGCCTCTCGAGTGTAGCTAGTGAGTAAGAAAAGAGGTGGATATCTTATCGAAGCCCCCTTTGGTGTCTAGGAAGAGGGAGGAGACTTTCTTGTTAGGGTGTTGTCGGGAGCGAACCTCCAGAGTCAGGGTAGCGCAGGCATCAAATGTACTGAGGCCAGGAAGGGAGCCACATTGGTTAGGGTTTATTAGGCCAACTGACCTGGCCATGGGGGCGAGCGTGTAAGCCATTATCCTTTCCAGGAGTTTGGAGACCATTACGAGGAGGACAATGATGAGAAAGGAGGCAGGGAAGGAGTAGTCCGCTTTGCCTGACTTGGGTAGTACAATACTGTTCGCTCTTTTGAGGGGGAGTAGGTGGTACCCAAGTAGGAGGAGGGAGCCTAAGATTGTTGTAGGATGGAGGAGTTGGTTGAGTGGACCCTTTTCAAGGTCCCATTGGGACCTGGTCAGATCCTGGTGCTGAGGTGTTAGAGGATTTGAGGAGAGCACGGGAGATTTCTTCATTGAGGAGGGGAGTGGCATCAATGTCGTACTGTAGGAGGGAGGGGGTAGGATGTGGTGATTTGGGGGAAAAGAAGTAGTGAAGGAGGGAAGTGTTGATTTCATTAGGAGTGGTAGTGTCAGGAAAGGAGGGGAACCTTTCAGGTTGGTGACCTGTAGTGAGGCGCCTAGCTGTCCACACTGACTTGGTGTTGACATTGGCTAGGAATTCCTGCCAATGTGCGGATTTGGCCTTCTTGATGGCTTTAAAGTATGCATTGCGGTGTTAGCGACAGAGTGACAGTATATCTGGCATGTGAGTTTGGCGATGGGTCCTGGCTGTGCAATGAAATGCCTGTCAAAGGTGGGAAAGTTCTTGGGTCTACCAGGGTTTAGCGTGGACAGAGAAGCGTTTGGTGGGAGTGTGGGTCTTAAGGAGGGAGGTGTGATAGGAGAGGTGACTGGTTAGCCACTCTTCAACCAAGGTGTCCGTGGGGTATATAGGGAGGGAGGGGATATGATATTCATTGAGGAGGGGGGCGAGAGTATCCCAACTAGTCTTGGACCAGTCAGGGGAGGGGAGGGGGAGCCTTGAGAAGCGGTGCTGTGAAGGTGAGGTTAAGGGGGAGGTGATCAGAGCCAGTGGCCTGAGGGTTAGAATCCCATGTATTAAAAAATGGGAGGAGGTGATTATTCGCAAAGGCGAGGTCAAGAACAGCAGGGTGTGTATTGATGTCATAGGGGAATCGAGTATAGACCCCATGCGTGTTGTGAAGGTTAAAGCCAAGATCTGAACTGAATTCGAAATATGGAGAGGATATTCCAAATTTGTGGGAGGAGGTCTGGCGTAGTGTGTCTGAGGAGGGATGGTGGATGTTGTAGTCGCCCACCACTTGTGTGGGGAATAAATGAGGTCTGAAGGCCTCCTCAGGGGAAACTGTGCGTGTCCTAGAGGAATAGCCATTAGTAGAGTAGAGGTTGTAAATCCTGAACCTTTCATGGTGTCATGATTGGTGACTAAGCCAGTCAGGATATCACATGACTCATAGTTATGAGTCATAAGGCTGTCAGATTTACGCACTGTGACACAGTAGTAGTCATGGGGTCTCACATGATGCACACTAGTACAATTATTGTTATATTGTGATTAGTTGATCGTGTGCATGACCCACATTGGTGAGTCATATGATGTAATGATTCTTGCACATGACTAACATTATGAGTTATGGGTTTCGCACATGTGACCACTTTAGGACATAAGACTTGTTTTATAAGTTTTGATTGGTTGGGGACGCTGGGCAGTTGACTCATAGGAGTCTGCAGATGGATTTCATAGTATGACTCAATATGAGTCATACCGAGAGTGTGACTCATAGGTGTAACCTACTCCCAAGTATCTCGAGAATCCTAAAGGGACCCTGAAGATACTATTAGGATAGGGGGAGAAGCGTCGATGGATAGGTCTTCAATAGACAAGGTAAAAGGTATGGAACTAATAAAGTGACCGTTCAACTGGTAGTATTAAAGATGATAGTCCTGTGAGGCTTGAGAGTCCGAATCCTTAAGGGATTGT
>QFET01009025.1:0-23342 GCA_003316355.1 Tuber calosporum | reverse complement strand
TCCCGGTTCTATATACTATCACATCAACTAATTTGTACCATTTCCCATATGTGTAACAGATACCGATACTAGTACTGGTATAGTATGGGTATTCAAAGTTGCAAAATCTGAAAAAAATTAGGCTACTTTAGTGTTTCAGGTAAACTTGGCACGGGCTAAAGAAGCTAAAGTACCATTGCTTTATCTTACAAGACGAAACAGCTTTTGTCTGTTGGGACAGCAGGTAAAAGGACCATGACAATTGTAAGTGTGTAACAGGCACTAGCCTGTGTGAGCAGCTATACAATAGAGCCTAAGCAGTAGCCTGATATCGCTTTGGTATCTAAGGGAGACCTGCTGAGAGGCAAATACAAAAAGGGTACTATAGAATAGTTTATAGAGTGAAGGGGAACATTAGGATCGCCGTTCAACTAAGTGTATTCACTGTCTAGGCATCTGTCTGAAGTCTGATATCTCCTGCTAGCCAGGAGACCACTCATAAATACATGAAATCTTTCGACCAAGAGCGAAGGCTCTGGATACCCGCTGCCACACTCATTACCGGTGAGTGTACAGCAAGCGGAATCCTGTAGCTCTGCCAGAGTCCTGGAAAGTCTGGGGCATTCCCACAATACTGCCTCTATCCGACGGTCGGTATACACGACCTATTCCTTCGCTTGGAACTCCTGGGGCAAAATCCTGCCAATCCTGTAAAGCATATAGTAATGAGAATGCCGGAATCTAGAGATTCCAGTAAGGAAATCAAATACAAAAGATATCAAATCCAAGGAATGAAGACTGATAAAGGAAAGGCTAACGAGAGTGGTAATAGTGGTACCGGAACATGTATACATGATGCAATTCTTGACAGCATATGTACCTCTTAATGTACTTTTTTCCCTCATCTAAATTCCTTGCCGTTAATCGCCGTCCAGATTGCCCACTCAACCTTACCACCCACCTGCAGGTTCCCAGGAGGTTGTCTTACTTGTATCCAACCTTAAGAGGAGGTTTAGTTAGAATTCATGTAGCAATATTATTGACTATCTCCTTTTTGGAGATTTTCAATCCCAGTTTGATTCTGCATAGATTCTCGGGATCTTCAAGCCATCCTATCAACCATAGAGTTTTTTCTAATGTCCAAATGAGATGATCTTGCCATAGGTATAACATTTTCTCTTCTGGTTATCCGGGTTTGAGTTTTTGGCTATTGCACAATTCTGAACTGATTTACATTTCACGTTTTTCCTTGAAAATTATTTTGTAACCCGTATTGGTTACTATTGTTAAGGCTGAAAAGGCTAACAGACTCTGGAAGGTCTAGTAAGGGGTTTGTTAGTTTTATGATTGGTTTCAAGAATCGTTTGATACTTGGTTTGTTTTATGATGGATTTCAAGTTTCGTTTGATACTTAGTTTGTTTTATGATTGGTTTCAGGTTTCGTTTTATACTTAATTTATTTTATGATTGGTTTCAAGTATCGTTTGATACTTAGTTTGTTTTAGGATGGATTCAAGTATCGTTTGATATTTAGTTTGTTTTTTGATTGATTTCAAGTATCGTTTGATACTTAGTTTGTTTTATGATTGGTTTCATGTTTCGTTTGATACTTAGTTTGGTTTATGATTGGTGTCAAGTATCGTTTGATACATAGTTTGTTTTATATTGGGTGTCATGTATCAGGCTGATACCGGAGATGTTTTGTGTTTTGTTTTATGTATCCGGATGATACATATTTTGTTAACTGCACTATTTAGGTGCATGAGACACTAGTTTGATTGGAGGACTTTACAAGCGGAGCTTGTTTATGTCTATTGATTGGAAATCAAATGGAAGAAGATGGAAAGCTTGGGAAAAGCGAGATCATGTATTTAAAGACTGCCTCTCTGGAGCATAGACTGGGCAGACTTCGACAGAGAGAGATTTCAATATACTTGGTTAAGCAGTTACTTCTTATCAGTTCACATGAAACTACAGAAAGTAAGTCTAGGACTTAGCAAGGCTGGCGATATAGTAATCGACGGCTGTTAAACCACTTATCGAGATCTCGAGTAGTACTACCCACTTGAAGTCACGACAGTTTAGGTACTCAGTTACTATTGTTATACAGTACCGACACTTGTTCCAGTTGGTGCCTGATAAACCCCGGGAGGCGTTATATTTTTTTAACTTCAACAATTAGTTGAGTTAGAAGTGGCGGAGGTTGTGAAACCTCAGGCTTCGAAGCAGTTGTACAGAACAGGTGACGAGAGACTTCTGACAAGGTCTGGTAAGTATATCCTGTGACAGGAACTTACCAAAAACCAAGGCAGTCAGAGCACCAAAGGCGAACAATCAATGGCATCCAGTGTCAAAGTAGACGAAGCAGGAAGATAAATATCTCGAGACTAAGCAAAGTAATTCCTAGCGGAATTAGCGAAAGGACTAACCCATGAAAAAGTGAGAACACCAGGAGGGTTCCCCAGTACGCCAATGTAATTGAAGGGAAAGCAACCAGCAGCACCCAAGGACTGTGGAAGTAGCTCAGATAGTGAAGAGAGCTCAGACAGCCAGTGTGATTCCGACGATATTCTAATCCAGGACCTAGTAACGCGCCAGTGGCCAGAGAACCATCATCAGCAACTACAGAGAAGTTTAGCATCAAGGTTCCTACACTAACGAAGTTCAGTGGTGAAGGAGAAGACCTTAAGCCAGAAGAGTTTGATAGTTGGTACCAGTTAGTACAGTTATACGTAAGACTACATCGAGTCAACTCTAAAACAGACGGAGTAGGAAACTTATAGATACTATACACCGAAGGGAGAGATCAAGAAGCAGCTTTCCAGGCAGCAGAAAACTATGGCGAAGACTTAACTAGAGATCAGGTTATTGATTGGTTAAGAGAACGATTCCAGCCATCTAGAGAGAAGGAGGGACCTTACAAACGATTCGACGAGATTGAGCAAGTCAAGAACGGAATGACGCAGCGCATCACAACAGTGACTACAGACCTGTTGATGTACTCATCACGAATACCAGAAGGCACCATTTCCTAATTTGCCTTCCTCCAAAGGTTCTTCCAATGTATGCCCATCAGGCTAATGGGAGATGTCGAAACATGGTATGATTCAAGCGAAACAATCCAGACCACGATAGCCTATACAGAGAGAGTTGATGCAATCCTCCACGAGACAGGAGCCTATGGAAAGGATAAGTAGTAAAATCGATACAAGGAACACAACTCCATTAAGGACAACAAACCTCAATGGAAGAAAAAGGAATCAGGCAAAACAAAGACTCCAAGAGAAAAGGGAGCATGCTTTACCTGCGGAGGTCCAGGACATAGGGCAAAGGATTGTCCCAACAAAAGGGACCAAGGCAAAGGAAAGACACCCTAGAAGGAGACATTAAAGAATCGAGTTGAAGAAACCAGCAGCGAAGATGAAGTATATCTCAACACCCAAGAAGTCTAGACCAATGCATAAGCACAGAATACCCTATCCAAAGGTGATAAGAGTCACACAGCATTGGAAGGAATAATCCTGATTAACTGCAAACAAGTGTGAGACCTATTTGATACAGGAACAATAGGAACTGACCCATTGAGCTCAAACTTTGTCACTACCCATGTAATCCCATGTACCGAAATGGCATGTCCTGCAACCATTCATATGGCAATTAAAGGGTCACAATCTGAATCCCAGAAAGAAGGTAATGTCAGCATAGCAATTGGGAAGATGAAGATTACAGGCAATAGAATGATGGTGAGAAACTTAGCTAATAACGATGCCTTGATTGGAATGCCATGCCTATCGCGAAACAAAGACTCAGTCTAATGTGGAAACCTGAGAATTCATTTTCCAGACCATAAGATATGGGTCAATTGCACACCAACTAATGCCAGAATTCGAGCAGCAGTGACAAGCACAGAAGAGATAATAGAACAATACCCGTATCTAATCCCAGATCTGATTCCAGAAAGATTACCACCCTTAAGGAAGAT
This sequence comes from Tuber calosporum, assembly GCA_003316355.1. Classification (NCBI taxonomy): domain Eukaryota; kingdom Fungi; phylum Ascomycota; class Pezizomycetes; order Pezizales; family Tuberaceae; genus Tuber; species Tuber calosporum. The sequence goes on along the minus strand of QFET01009025.1, from coordinate 19,381 downwards.
CAACCACTGTAACGCCTCTCTGGGTGTAGCAGGCACCAGGAGGAATGAGTCTTGGTAAGGTATAACGATAGTGACTCAGATCACAAACTGTCGGGACTTTAAGTGAGTAGTACTACCGGAGATCTCGATAAGTTGTTTAACCTCCGTCGATTACTATATCGCCAGCTTTGCTAGGTCCTAGACTCGCTTGTTAAGGTTTCGTGCGAACTGAAAAGAAGTAACTGCTCAACCAAGTATATTGAAAACTCTGTCTGTCGAAGTCTGCCCAGTGTAAGCTCCAGAGGGGCAGTCTTTAAAATCATGATCTCGCTTTTCCAAAACTTGCCGTCTTCTTCCCTTTGATTTCCAATCAACGGACTTAACCAAGCTCCGCTTGTAGAGTCCTACAATTAAAAAATGCCTCCTGCACCGAAACGGTAGTGCGAACAAAATATGTATCATCACGATAAATAAAACAAAATATAAAACATAACGGGTATCAGCCTGATACATGAATCCCCACATAAAACAAACTAAGTATCAAACGATTCTTGAAACCAATAACAAAACAAACTAACCCCTTACTAGCCCTGCTAGTTTCTGTTAGCCTTGTCAGCCATAGCAATAGTAACCAATACCGGTTACACCCCGGAAACAAAACAACTGTTTCCACAAACAAAACCCCCCAAAAAAAACAATAGCCATAATCGCGAAAATCAAAAGCAAGTCTTGATAACCTCACCATCATCCGTGACTCCAGAGTCGTAATTGTCGCTTTCCAAATTGGGTTTCCAAAACCCATCGTCCACCTTTCCTTCATCAGCGAACTCCCCTTAAACTGGCGTCTTTGACATGAATAGGATCTTGATATATGCCGTAAAGATGGGAAACTCGTCGCCAGGACAATTGTCTGTCCACCAATCCTGGACAAGGTTCATAGCGTTTTCTAATCCTTCGACAGGATCCCAGCTGTTCTCACAATCCGCATAACATTTCGACTTAATAAGGAACTGGTCTCGTCCATAGTCCTAACGGTGATCTAACACTTGTTCCACCTCCCATTCTGGTACTTCTTCAATGAGAATGGGCGATGGTTTCGCATAGGCTCTACCAGGAAACCTATCAGTATCGTTGTCCATGAACCTCTTAAACGTATGGCAATGAAATACTCCATCCTTGCAGCGGTATATCCTAGCGCCCACCTTAACTGTGTAGTTCTGTGTGTGGGAGTCGTATTCCAACACCACGAAGGGTCCTAGCCATCTGGGTTCGAGTTTCTTACTTCTACCTGATTCTGTAGCCAAAGGTCTCCTCAGACTAACAATCGTTCGCCCACTTCAATGGGTTTGTGGGTGGTCCTTGCTCTTGCTGCCATCCTGGTACTCCTAAACCTCGCCATCTTGACGGATTGGTAGGCCTCATTACGCAGTTCCAGGTGTCTGTTCAGGAAGTCATTGGAGGCAGGCACCAGGGTGTTTCTGACTCTGATAGTCGACAGCATAGGGTAATCTTGTCCATAGACTGCTTTGTATGGTGACATGTGCACGACATCCGAATGTCCTGCATTCTCGTAGGTTGCTAATGCAGGAAGCGCAAGTAACCAGTTGTTCTTGGCTCTTGTTAACAACATTTCTCAAGGCGGTCTTATGTTCCCTAATCTTTCTCTCAACCAGGCCATTGGTTTCGTTGTGTACAGGTACTACCTTGATGTGCGCGATCCCCAAAGACCTCATGCTTTGGGCCCAAAATCGTGAGGTAAAACGTGGGTCAGCATCGCTAATCATTGCTGTAGTTACTCCATGTGGAATCAAAATATGGTGCCGGAGGAGGGTGAGGGTCTCTATCACTTGACTGTTTGAATGCGTTGGAATAAACCAAGTGAATCCAACCGCCCTATCGACAACCACTAGTACTGTATCGTACTTGTTGTTTCCAGATTTGTTGAACGGTCCTGCAAAATCGATAGTTTAGGAGGTGAATATCTCGGAGGGTACTGGCATAGTCTTTGCCTCTCATTCAGGTAGCTTGATGCGTTCCTTATTCCTTTGGCATAAATCGCATTGGCGAACATAGTCTCAAAAATCCTTCCTCATCTCCGGCCAGAATATGTATTCTGTAGCATAGCGTAGGTTCCTATCTGCGCTATGGTATCCTCTGTTGTGAATCCAATCAATAACGATCTCCCTGAGTGTCATCCCATTCACTGCATGTCCCTTAGGTATGTAGAGGCAATCCTGAGCACCCCTGGTCGTTGTATACATTAGTCCATCGCCGATCCTATAGTGGGATAGCTTACCACCTCTCCCAGTGTTGCTAGCGTAAGAAGCCTGCTTGTACAGGTCATCGTTCCTGTAGGCCTCTACCATCTGTCTTCTCCATTGGCTGCTCATTTCTGCCACTACTGCTGCCGTATCCCGTTTATCCTGTACTCGGCCCGGGCGTGGTACTACCGCCTCCTCGTCCTCGTAAAGCTTGTAGAGTTTACGCTGGTGGTGAGGGGCGGTAGGTGCCTCGAAGACTATTATAAGCCTTGGTTTGCCGCGTGCCGCATTGGAGTAGAGGGGCAGCAGAGGCTCCTTTGATAGTTGTTGGTAAGGACTCTCATGGTCCTGATACTCTGAACTCAAGTCTCCTAGCTGTTCGATCAGGCATCGCCTGATGACCTTCTGGTACAGTACCGGTCGCGCAGGTAACAAGATGCTATTCCTTTCTTCGGAGTTAGAGACTAGCAAGGGAAAAACTATCTTATCTCTAAGCTTCTCGTCCTCTTGGATAGTACACTGGCGATCATAGCATGCGCTCAAGTGTATGGCCGCATGATTTCTCTCATCTTGGCTAATCTCTAGGGTGACTCTGTCTCCCCATTCGTTTCCTGCCCTGATAGAGCAATCTGAGCTATCCGATGAAAGTGGTTCCTCAAGAGGAAGTGGTTCAAAGTGTAACATATGTGAGTATGTAAAAGGTATTTTGTGAGGGTTTGAATCTTCTTCGTTGGTAGGGTCTTGAGCGAAGTTTGGTTCCAGATCAAATTCCCCATAAAGACCGGAAAGGGTGTCTGTTAAATAGTTTCCATTCCCCTGTACTATAACATATCTTTAGCACGTATTTTCCCAAATGGATTTGCCACCTCAGCTGCTTGCGTGAGGGGTTCTTGGCTGTCTTCAGCTACACCAATGGTTGGTGGTCGGTTACGATCGTAAATTCAGGTCCTGCAAGAATGTGATCAAAGGAGGTTAAGGCATCAATAATTGCGAGTGCCTCCTTATCGGTAGTTCTGTAATTCATTTGTGAGTGGATGAATTTCCTGCTGTGCAATGCCGCAGGCCTCGCCATGTCAGGTGTGTCTCCTTGTCCTACCCTAGCTCCTACCCAAGAGTCTGAGGCATCCGTAATGAGCTACATCTTTTGTCCTGAGGTGTGGTTGATTCGTCTCAGGACCTGATTCTGTTTGGCGATTTCCTTCACCTTCTCGATGCATTGGTCATGTATAGGTGTCCAGCAAACTTCTCATTTCCAGTAAGATCCGTCAAGGGGGCTGTTATAGTAGCAATATGTGGTAGGAATTGACTAATGTAGTTTACCAATCCTAGGAACTCCAGTTGTTGTTTCTTATTCTACGGTATTTCCCACTCCTCAATCCTCCTGATCTTTTCAGGGAATCCTCGAAGCCCCTTGTCACCGATGAGGTGGCCTAGTACTTGTAATTCTTTTGCAAAGAAGTCCTACTTCTTTCTGCTTGCAAAGAACTCCGCTTTCTCTAACCTGTCAGATACCGCTTTAATGTGTTTCAAGTGGTCAGACTCTGTATCGGAGAATATAAGTATATCATCGATGTACACAAACACGAATTCTCTCAGGTAGTCGACGAGTTGGAGTAACATGATCCTTCTAAATGTACCTGGTGCATTCATGCCTCCTTGTAACATAACTTTTCTGACGAAACCTCCGACGTGTGTTTAGAAACTATTATATTTAACATCGTCCAGGTGAAGCCTAGTTTGAAAGTAGGTATCATTTAGGTCGATCTTGCTTCTATATCGAGCCCTTCCTAATGCATTGCGTAATCTCCTTTAGTTTGGAATAGGTTCATCATCCTTCTGAGTATTGTCATTTCTTGCTGAAAGGTCCGCTAGACATCTGAACCTGCCATCAGTCATTCCTTTAACTGACACAAACATAGGTACTGCTTCTGATACTACAGCTCCTTCGATAACTCCTTCTCGCTGTTTCTGGTCTAGCCATGCCTTGAGTCGAATCTCGTACTTGTCTGGTACTGAGTATGTTGGCATCGTCTTCAGATTCTCGGGATCCTTCAATCTGATTCGGTTGTTGATCTTCCTGAAGGGTGGTAACCTTTCAGGTATTGGATCTGGGAATACCTTTGGGTATTGTTCCATTATCTCTTCTGTGCGTGTCATAGCTGGTCGAATTCGGGCACTTGTTGATGTGCAATTTACCCATATCTTATAGTCAGGAAAATGAATCCTCAGTTTTCCACATTCGACCGAGGCTTTATTTTGCGATAGGAATTGCATTCTAATCAAGGCATCGTACTTGGCTACGTTCCCCACCATCATTCTATTTCCAGTAGTCTTCATCTTCCCAATTGCTATGCTGACATCGCATTGTTTCTGGGATTCACATCGTGACTCTTTCATACCCAAAAAAATGGTTACAGGAGTTGCCATTTAAGTACATGGAATTCCATGTGTAGAGACAAAGGTTGTGCTTAATAGGTCTGTTCCTATTGTTACTTTATCAAATAGAACTCTCACTTGTTTGCCGTTAATCAGAATCGTTCCTTCCAATGCTGTGTGACTCTTATCACCCTTGGGTAGTGTGTTCTGTGCAGATGCATTGGTCACGACCTCTAAGGCATTGACATATACCTCATCTTCGCTGCTGGGTTCATCAACTCGATTTGACGATGTCTCATTCTTGGGTGTCTTTCCTTTGCCTTGGTCGTTTTTGTTAGGACAATCCTTTGCCATATGTCCTTTACTTCCAAAGTCAAAGCATGCTGCCTTTTCTCTTGGAGTCATCGTTTTGCTTGATTCCTTTTTCTTCCATTGAGGTTCGTTGTCCTTATTGGAGTTGTCTTCCTTATATCGATCTTTCTGCTTTTCCTTTCCATAGGCTCCGGTATCGTGCAGGATTGTATCGACTCTCTCAGCATAGGCTATCGTAGTCTGGATTGATTCACTTGAATATTACCATGTTTCGACATTTCGCCTCAGCCTAGTGTACATACATTGGTAGAAACTTTGGATGAAGGCATATTCGGAAATGGTTCCTTCTAGTAGTCGTGATCGGTACATCAACAGGTCTGTAGCCACCATTGTGATGAGCTGCGTCTTCCCATTCTCGACTTGCTCAATCTCGTGGAATCGTTTGTAAAGGTTATCCTTCTGTCTGGATGACTAGAATCGTTCTCTTAACCAATCAACAAGCTGATCTCTAGTTCTGTCTTCGCCATGATTTTCAGCCGCCTAGAAAGCTGCTTCTTGAGCTCTCCCTTCTATGTACAGTATCCAATACTTTCCCGCTCCGTCTGTTTTGGAGTTGACTGCGTGTAGTCTTAGGTATAACTAGACTGACTGGTACTAATGATCGAAAGCTTCTGGTTTAAGGTCCTCACCTTCACCAATGAACCGCTTTGGTGATAGAACCTTGATACTAAGCTTCGCTGTAGTTGCTGGTGTTGATCTCAAGCCACTGGCGCATTACTAGGTCCTGGATTCGACATATCGTCTGAATCACTTGAGCGATCAGAGCTCTCTTTGGATAGTTCCTTCGCTGATTCCGCTAGCAATTGCTTTGCTTGGTCTCGGGATAACTGTCTTCCTGCTTCGTCTACTTCGAAGCTGGATGCCGTAGATTGCTTGCCTTTGGAGCTCTGACTGCCTTTCTTTAGGGTAAGTTCCTGTCGCAGGATCTGCTTACCTGACCTCGTCTGAAGTCACTCGTTACCTATTCTGGGCAACTGTTTGCAAGCCTGACGTTACCTAACCTCTGCCTGCTTCAAACTCAACTACTTGTTGAAGTTAAAAAAATGTTACCCTTATCTGGGTGTTTGAGGCACCAAGAGGAATGAGTCTTGGTAAGGTATAACGATAGTGACTCAGATCCCAAACTATCAGGACTTTAAGTCAGTAGTACTACCGGAGATCTAGATAAGTTGTTTAACTGCTATCAATTATGATATCGCCAGCTTTGCTAAGTCCTAGACTTGATTGCTGTGGTTTCGTGCGAACTGAAAAGAAGTAACTGCTCAACCAAGTATATTGGAAACTCTGACAGTCGAAGTCTGCCTTGTCTAAGCTCCTGAGGGGCAGTCTTTAAATACATGATCTCGCTTTTCCAAAGCTTTCCATCTACTTCCATTTGATTTACAATCAACGGACATAACCAAGCTCCGCTTGCAAAGTCCTCCAATCAAACAAATGCCTCATGCACCTAAACGGTACTGCAAACAAAATATGTATCATCCCGATACATGAAACCCAACATAAAACAACATAAGTATCAAACAATACTTGAAACCAATAACAACCCAAACTAACCCCTTACTAGCTGTGCTAGTTTCTGTTAGCCTTGTCAGCCTTAGCAATAGCTACCAATACCGGTTACAACCACCGAATCAGATTGAAGGATCCAGATAATCTCAAGCTGATGCCACCATACTCAGTACCAGAAAAGTACGAGATTCGACTCTAGGCATGGCTGGACTAGAAACAGTGAGAAGTAGTTATCGCAAGAGCAGTAGTGCCAGGAGTAGCACCAATGTTTGTGTCAGTCAAAGGGAAGACTGATAGCAGGATCAGATATCTAGCAGACCTTACAGCGAGAAATGACAATAGGCATGAAGGATGATGAGCCTATTCCGAACAAAAGGAAATTACTCAATGCATTAGGAAGGGCTCAATACAGAAGCAAGATTGACCTAAGCGATGCCTACTTACAAACAAGGGTTAACCCTGACTATGTCAAATATAACAGTGTCAAAACCCCCTTCGGAGATTTCGTCAGTAAGGTTATGCTATAAGGAGTCATGAATGCACCAGGAATCTTTATGAGGATCATGTCATATCTACATGCCGATTATCTAGGAGAATTTGTGTTGGTTAATATCGACAATATACTCATATTCTCCGATATAAAGTCCTACAACTTGAAACAAATTAAAGCAGTCTGTGACAGGTAGGAAAAAGCGGAATTCATTGCAAGCAGAAAGGAGTCTAACTTCTTTGCTAGGGAATTACAAGTCTTAAGCCTCGTCATCGATGACAAATGACTTATAGCAGCCCCTGAAAAGATTAACAGGATTGAGGAGTGGGAAACAACCAAGAATAAGAAGCAACTACGAAGTTTCTAGGAATGGTAAACTACATTAGCCAATTCCTACCACATGTCGCCACGATAACTGCACCCTTGACGGATCTTGCTGGAAATGAGAAATTTGTATGCACACCAACACAAGATCAATGCTCTGAGAATGTGAAGGAGATCGCCAAAGAGAATCAGGTCATAATACTGATCAACCACACCTCAGGACACAAGATATGGCTTATTACAAATGCCTCTGATTCAGGGGTAGGTGCTTGAGTAGGACCACGGGACACACCTGAAATGGCGAGATCTGCTGCATTGCACAGCAGGAAATTCACCCACTCAGAAACGAATTACTGAACTACTGCTAAGGAGGTACTTGCAATTATGGATGTCTTAACCTCCTTTAATCATATTCTTGAAGGGCATGAATTTACGATCAGAATCGACCACCAACCATTGGTGTACCTGAAGAACGCCAAGAACCCTTCATGCAAGCAGCTGAGGTGGCGAACCCATTTGGGAAAATACGGGGGAAAGATATGTTATAGGCCTGGGAAGGGAAACTATTTAGCAGACGCCCTTTCCCGCCTCTATGAGCAATTTGATCCATAACCAAACTACGCTCAAGACCCTAACAACCAAGAAGAGTTAATCCTTCACAACATACCTTTTACATCCATAAACCTGTACCACTTGGAACCACTTCCTGTTGAAGAACCACTTATTATCGGATAACTCTGGTTGCTCTATCAGGGCAAAAAATGATTACAGATAAAGAGTCACCCTAGAGATTAGCGATAACGAGGGAAATCATGTGGCCATGCACTGGAGCACATGAAATGACCGTCAGTGTAGTATCCATGAGGACAAGAAGCTCAGAGACAAGATAGTTCTGCCCGTGCTAGTCTCTACCTATGAGGAAAGGAATAGCATCTTGCTACCCCCACGGCTAGTACTGGACCTGGATGCTATCAGGATACGTTTGAAGGAACAACTAAGAGACATGAGTTCGGAATATCAGGACAAGGAGAGTCCTTACCAACAACCATCAATGGACCCTAAGCGGCCCCTCTACTCCAATGCGGCACTTGGCCAAGCAAGTCATATACCAGATAACGAGCCACCTACCCTCCCTCACCACCAACATACACTCTACTAGCTTAACGAGGAAGAGGAGGAGGAAGTACCACGCCTGGAGCGAGTACAGCATGAATGGGATACGGCAGCTGTGGTGGCAGAGAGGAGCAGCCAATGCCGAAAACAGATGGAGGAAGCCTACAGGCATGATGACCTGTACAAGCAAGCTTCTGTCGCTAGCAATACTGGGAGAGGTGGCATGCTATCCCACTATAGAATCGGCGATAAACTGATGTATGCAACGACCATTGGTGGTCAAGATTGCCTATACATACCTAAGGGACATGCAGTGAATGGGATGACACTCAGGGAGATCGTTATTGATGAGACCGATAACAGAGGACACCAGAGCGCTGATAGGAACATACTGTATACTACAGAATACATATTCTGGCCTGAGATCTGGAAGGATTTTCGAGACTATGTTCGCTAATGCAATTTATGCCCAAGGAATAAGGAACGCAACAAGCCACCTGAAGGAGAGGCAAAGTCTATGCAAGTACCTTCTGAGATATTCACCGCCTATTCTGTCGACTTTGCAGGACCATTCAACAAATCTGGAAACAAGAAGTATGACACAGTACTAGTACTTGTGGATAGTGCGGTTGGATTCACTGGGGTTATTCCTACACACTCTGGCATCCAAGCGATCTAGACCCTCACCCTCCTCCTGCGTCATAATTTCACTCCACATGGACTGCCTACTTCGATTATCAGCGATGCTGACCCAAGTTATACTTCACGATTCTGTGCCCAACGCAAGAGGTCTTTGGGCATCGAACACATTAAGGCAGTACCTGGATACCACGAAACTAATGGCCAGGTTTAGAGAAAGATTAGAGAACTTAAGACCGCCTTAAGGAATGTTGTTAACAAGCGCCAGAACAACGGTTAACTGAGCTTCCCGTGTTAGCAGCCTACGAGAATGCAGGACACTCTGATGTCCTGAACATATCATCATATAAAGCAGTCTATGGACGAGATTACCCTATGGTGTCGACTATCTGGGTCAGAAACACCCAGGTGCCTGCCTCCAATGACTTCCTGAACAGACACCTAGAATTGCGAAATGAGGGCTATCAATCTGTCATGATGGCGAGATTTGGAGTACCAGGATAGCATGAAGAAGAACGACTACCTACAAACCCATTGATGTGGGCTAACTATTGTTTGTCGAAGGAGACCTGTACGCTACGGAATCTGGTAGAAGAAAGAAACTGGAACCCAGATAACGAGGACCCTTCGTAGTGGTAGAATACGACTCCCACATACATAACTATACTGGTAAGATGGACGCTAGGATTTACCGCCACAAGGAAGGATTATTTCATTGCTCTACAGTTAAGAGATTCATGGAGAACGATGATAAGAGGTTTCCTAGCAGAGCCTATGCGAAACCAGCGCCCAGCCTCATTCAAGAAGTACCGGAATGTGAACCTGAACTAGTGTTGGATCACCGCCAGCACTAGGGACGAGACCAATTCCTAATTAAGAGGAAAGGTTAAGCAGATTCTAAGAACCGCTGGGAGCCTGACGGAGGATTAAAGAACGCTATGAATCATAGCCAGGAATGGTGGACTGACAATTGTCCAGGCGACAAATTCCCTATCATTATATGATATATTGATATCAGATTCACGTCTAAGATACCAGTATACGGACTGTTTGCTGATGAAGGAAAGGTGGACGATGGATTTTGGGAATCCAACTTGGAGAGCGAATATAACGACTGATGTAACCGCTATTGGTTACTATGGCTAAGGTTGACAAAGCTAAGAGAAACTAGGAGGGCTAGTAAGGGGTTAGTTTGTTTTGTTATTGGTTTCAAGTATCGTTTGATACTTAGTTTGTTTTATGTTGGGTTTCATGTATCAGGCTGATAGCCAATATGTTTTATGTTTTGTTTCATATATCGGGATGATACATATTTTGTATGCAGTACTGTTTAGGTGAATGAGGCATTTGTTTGATTTGAGGACTTTACAAGCGGAGCTTGGTTATGTCCGTTGATTGGAAATCAAAAGGAAGAAGATGGAAAGCTTGGCAAAAGCGAGATCATGTATTTAAAGACTGCCCCTCTACAGCTTACACAGGGCAGACTTCGACAGAGAGAGTTTCAATATACTTGGTTGAGCAGTTACTTCTTTTCAGTTCACACGAAACCACAGCAAGCAAGTATAGAACTTAGCCAGGCTGGCGATATAGTAATCGACGGCTGTTAAACAACTTATCGAGATCTCCGGTAGTACTACTTACTTAAAGTCCCGACAGTATAGAATCTGAGTCACTGTTGTGATACCTTACCGAGAGGCATTCCTCTTGGTGCCTGATACACCCAGTGAGGCGTTACATATTTTTAACTTCAAAATGTATTTGAGTTAGAAGCAGGCTGAGGTTAGGAAACCTCAGGCTTGCAAACAGTTGCCCATAATAGGTGACAAGCGACTTCAGACGAGGTCAGGTAAGCAGATCCTGTGACAGGAAATTACTAAAAAGAAATGCAGTCATAGCTCCAAAGGTGAACAATCTATGGCATTCAGTTTCAAAATAGACGATGCAGGAAGATAGTTATCCTGAGACCAAGCAGAGAAATTGCTACCGGAATGAGCAAAGGAACTAGCGAAAGAGAGAGCGAGAACTCCAGGCGAGTTCCCGGTACGCCCAAGGGATTGAAGGGAAAGCAAGTAACAACACCCAAGGACGATCCAAGCAGCTCAGACAGTGAAGAGAGCTCTGATAGCTCTAGTGATTCAGACGATATATTGAATCTATGACCTAGTAATGCGCCAGGGGCTAGAGAGCCAAGACCAGCAACTACAGCGAAGCTTAGCATCAAGGTTCCTACACCAAAGATGTTCAGTGGTGAAGGAGAGGACCTTAAACCAGAAGCATTCGATCGTTGGTACCAGTGAGTCCAGTTATACCTAAGACTACACGGAGTCAACTCCAAAACAGACGGAGTGGGAAACTATTGGATACTGTACACAGAAGGGAGAGCTCAAGAAGCAGCTTTCCAGGCGGCAGAATACTATGGCGAAGACTTAACCAGAGATCAGCTTATTGATTGGTTAAGAGAACGATTCCAGTCAACCAGACATAAGGATGACCTTTACAAAAGATTCCACGAGATTGAGCAAGACAAGAATGGGAAAACGCTGCGCATCACAATGGTGGCTACAGACCTGTTGATGTACCGATCACGACTACCAGAAGGCACCATTTCCGAATATGCCTTCATCCAAAGGTTCTTCCAATGTATGCACCCTAGGCTAATGCAAGATGTCGAAACATGGTATGATTCAAGCGTGACAATCCAGACTACGATAGCCTGTGCAGAGAGAGTCGATGCAATCCTCCATCATGCAGGAGCCTATGGAAAGGAATAGCAGAAAGATCGATACAAGGAAGATAACTCCAAGAAGGACAACAAACCTCAATGGAAGAAAAAGGAATCAAGCAAAACGAAGACTCCAAGAGAAAAGGGAGCATGCTTTGCCTGCGGAGGTAAAGGACATATGGCAAAGGATTGTCCCAACAAAGATGACAAAGGCAAAGGAAAGACACCCAGGAATGAGATATCATCGAATCGAGTTGAAGAAGCCAACAGCGAAGATGAGGTATATGTCAATGCCTTAGATGTCCATACCAATGCATCAGCACCGAACATTCTACCCTAGGGTCACAAGAGTCACACAGCATTGGAAGGAACGATCCTGATTAGCGGCAAACAAGCGAGAGTCCTATTTGATACAGGAACAATAGGAACAAACCTATTAAGCGCAACCTTCGTCACTACACATGGAAGTCCATTTACCGAAATGGCAACTCCTGCAACCATTCATATGTCTATGAAAGGGTCACGATGTGAATCCCAGAGAGAATGCAATGTCAGTATAGCAATTGGGAAGATGAAGACTACTGGAAATAGAATGATAGTGGGGAACTTACCCAAGTACGATGCCTTGATTGAAATGCCATTCCTATCGCGACATAAAGCAACGGTCGAATGTGGAAAACTTATGATTCATTTTCCTGCCCATAAGATATGGGTAAATTGCACATCAACAAGTCCCAGATTTCGAGCAGCTATGACAAGCACAGAAGAGACAATGGAACAATGCCCAATGGAATTCCCAGATCCGATTCCTCAAAGGTTACAACCCTTTAGGAGGATCAACCACCAAATCAGATTGAAGGATCCAGAGAATCTGAAGACGATGCCAACATACTCTGTACCAAAAAAGTACGAGATACGACTCAAGGCTGGCTGGATCAGAAACACGGAGAAGGAGTTTTCGAACGAGCTGAAGTGCCAGGAGCATTACCGATGTTTGTGTCAGTCAAAGGAAAGACTGATGGCAGGATCAGATGTCTAGTGGACCTTACAGCAAGAGATGACAATACTCAGAAGGATGATGAACCTATTCCAAACTAAAAGAGATTACTCAATGCATTAGGAAGGGCTCCATACAGAGCAAGATCGACCTAAGCAATGCCTTCTTTCAAACCAGGGTTCACCCTGACAATGTCAAATATAACAGTTTCAAAACACCTTGCGAAGGTTTCGTCAGCAAAGTTATGTTATAAGGAGACATGAATGCACCGGGTACATTTGTGAGGATCATGTCTGACCTAATCACCGAGTACCTGGGAGAATTCTTGTGCGTGTATATTGACGATATACTCATACTCTCTGATACCAAGTCCGACCACTTGAAACACATTAAAGCTATTTGTGACAGGTAGGAGAAAGCGGAGTTCATTGCGAGCAGAAAGAAGTCAGACTTCTTTGCAAAAGAATTACACGTACTACGCCACGTCATAGATAAGAAGGGGCTTCGAGCATCTACAGAAAAGATCAGGAGGATTGAGAAGTGGGAAACACCAAAGAAGAAGAAAAACTTTTGGAGTTCCTAGGATTGGTAAACTACATTAGCCAATTCCTACCACACATTGCTACTATAATAGCACCTTTGACTGATCTTACTGGAAATGAGGAGTTCGTCTGGACACCTACACATGATCAATTCAACGAGAATGAGAAGGAAATCGCCAAACAGAATCAGGTTATGAGACCAATCAACCACACCTCAGGTCAAAAGATATGGCTCATTTCGGATGCCTCTAACTCTGGGGTAGGAGCTTGGGTGGGACAAGGAGACACATCTTAAACGGCGAGGCCTGCTGCATTGCACAGCAGGAAATTCACCCACTCACAAATGAATTTCTGAACTAGCGATAAGGAGGCATTTGGCATTATGGATGCCTTAACCTCCTTTGATCACATTCTTGCAGGGCATGAATTTACGATCATAACCAACCCCCAACCATTGGTGTACCTGAAGACAGCCAAGAACCCCTTTAGCAAGCAGCTGAGGTGACGAACCAGTTTGGGAAAATACAAGGCAAAGATATATTATAGGCCCAGGTAAGGAAACTATGTAGCAGACGCCCTTTCCCGTCTTTATGAGAAATTTGATCCAGAGCCAAACTACGCTCAAGACCCTACCAACGAAAAAGATTCATACCCTCACAACATACCTTTTACATCCTCAAATATGTCGCGCTTTGAACCACTTCCTGTTGAGGAACCACTTTCATCGGATAACTCAGATTGCTCTATCAGGGCAGGAAACTATTGGGGAGACAGAGTCAACATAGAGATTAGCGATGATGAGGGAAATCATGCGGGCATGCACTGGAGCGCATGCTATGATCGCCAGTGTACTATCCATGAGGACGAGAAGCTTAGAGACTAGATAGTTCTACCCAAGCTGGTCTCTATGTGCAAAGAAAGGAATAGCATAATGTTACCTACGGGACCGGTACTGGTCCAGGATGCTATCAGGCAACGCCTGAACAAACAGCTAGGAGACATGAGTTCAGAGTATCAGGACCATGAGAGTCCTTACCAACAACTATCAAAGGAGCCTAAGCGGCCCCTCTACTCCAATGCGGCACGCGGCCAACCAAGGCTTATACCAGTCATCGAGCCACCTACCCTCCCTCACCACCAGCGTACACTCTACGAGCTTTGCTAGGACGTGGAGGAGGAAGTACCACGCCTGGAGCGAGTACAGGATAAATGGGATACGGCAGCAGTAGTGGCGGTAATGAGCAGCCAATGGAGAAGAGAGATGGTAGAGGCCTACAGGAATGATGACCTGTACAAGCAGGCTTCTGACGCTAGCAACACTGGGAGAGGTGGCAAGCTATCCCACTATAGGATCGGTGATGGACTAATGTATGCAACGACCAGGGGTGGTCAGGATTGCCTATACATACCTAAGGGACATGCAGTGAATGGGATGACACTCAGGGAGATCGTTATTGATGAGATTCACAACAGAGGACACTATAGCGCAGATAGGAACCTACGCTATACTACAGAATACATATTCTGTCCCCAGATGAGGAAAGACTTTTGAGAGTATGTCCGACAATGCGATTTATGCCAGAGGAATAAAGAACGCAACCAGCTACCTGAAGGAGAGGCACAGTCTATGCCAGTACTATCAGAGATATTTACCTGCTACGCTATCGACTTTGCAAGACTATTCAACAAGTCTTGAAACAACAAGTACGATACTGTACTAGTGGTTGTCGATAGGGCGGTTAAAATAACGTGGTTTATCCCTACAAATTCAAACAGTCAAGCAGTCTCACCCTCACCCTCCTCCGGCACCATATTTTCTCACCTCATGGAGTACCTATATCGATTATCAGCGATGCTGACCCACGTTTTACCTCACGATTTTAGGCCCTAAGCATAGAGTCTTTGGGGATCGAACATATCAAGGCAGTACCTGGACACCACAAAACTAATGGCCAGGTTGAGAGTAAGATTAGGGAACTTAAGACCTCCTTTAGGAAGGTTGTTAACAAGCGCCAGAACAACTGGTTACTTGCGCTTCCAGAGTTAGCAGCCAATGAGAATGCCAGACATTCTGATGTCCTGAACATGTCACCATACAAAGAAGTCTATGGACGAGAATACCCTAAGGTGTCGACTATCAGAGTCAGAAACACCCAGGTGACCGCCTGCGATGACTTCATGAACAGAAACCAGGAACTGCGTAATAAGGCCTACCAATCTGTCAAGATAGCGAGATTTAGGTGTACCAGGATGGAAGCAAGAAGAAGGACCAACCACAAACCCATTGATGTGGGCGAACGATTTTTAGTCTGGGGAGACCTGTTCACTACAGAATCTGGTAGAAGCAAGAAACTCGGAACCAGATGGCGAGGACCCTTCCAGGTGTTGGAATAAGACTCCCACACACAGAACTACACAGTTAAGATGGACGCTAGGATATACCGCCGCAAGGAAGGAGTATTTCATTACTCTACGGTTAAGAGGTTCATGGAGAACGATAATGATAGGTTCCCGGGTAGAGCCTATGCGATACCAGCGCCTATTCTCATTGAAGAAGTAACGGAATGGGAAGTTGAACAAGTGTTGGATCACCGTCAGCACTGTGGACGAGACCAGTTACATATTAAGTGGAAAGGTTATGCGGATTCTGAGAACAGCTGTGAGCTGGTCCAAGGATTAGAAAACACTATGAACCTTGTCCAGGATTGCTGGACAGACAATTGTCCTGGCGACGAGTTTCCCATCGTTACGGGATATATCAAGATCTGATTCAAGCCAAAGACGCCAGTTCACGGGGAGTTCGCTGATGAAGGAAAGGTGGTCGATAGGTTTTGAAAACCCTATTGGGAAAGCGACTATAACGACTCTGGAGTCTCGGATGGTGGCGAGATTTTCAAGACCTGGTTTTGATTTTTCGCGATTAGCGATATTAGTTTTGGGGTTTTTTATTTTTGGAAACAATTATTTTGTTTCCGGGGTGTAAGCGGTATTGGTTACTATTGCTAAGGCTGACAAGGCTAACAGAAACTAGCAGGGCTAGTAAGGAGTGATTTTGTTTTATTATTGGTTTCAAGTATTGTTTGATACTTAGTTTGTTTTATATTGGGTTTCATGTATCAGGCTGATACCAGATATGTTTTATGTTTTGTTTAATGTATTGGGATGATACATATTTTGTTTGCAGTACCGTTTAGGTGCGTGAGGCATTTGTTTGATAGGAGGACTTTACAAGCGGAGCTTGGTTATGTCCGTTGATTGGAATCAAATGGAAGAAAATTGTGACCCGTATTTATTACTATTGCTAAGCCTGACCAGGCTAATGGAAACTAGCAGGGCTAGTAAGGGGTTAGTTATTTTGTTATTAGTTTCAAGTATCGTTTAATACTTAGGTTGTTTTATTTTTGGTTTCAAGTATCATTTGATATTTAGTTTGTTTGATTTGGGGTTTCTTGTATCAGGCTGATACCCGTTATGTTTTCTATTTTATTTAATGTATCGGGATAATACATATCTTGTTGGCAGTACCATTTAGGTGCATGAGGCATTTGGTTGATAGGAGGACTTTACAAGCAGAGCTTGGTTATGTCCGTTGATTGGAAAGAAAAATGGCACAAGATGGAAAGCTTTGGAAAAGCGAGATCATGTATTTAAAGACTGCCCCTCTGGAGCTTGGACAGGGCAGACTTCGACAGACAGAGTTTTCTATATACTTGGTTGAGAAGTTACTTCTTTTCAATTCGCACGAAACCACACCAAGCAAGTCTAGGACTTAGCAAAGCTGGCCATATAGTAATCGACGGCTGTTAAACAACTTATTGAGATCTACGGTTGTACTACTCACTTAAAGTACGGACAGTTTGGTATCTGAGTCACTATCGTTATACCTTACCGAGATGCATTCCTCGTGGTGCCTGATACACCCTGAGATGCGTTACAATTTTTTTAACTACAACAAGTAGTTGAGTTAGAAGCAGGCAAAGGTTAGGAAACCTCAGGCTTGCAAGAAGTTGCCCAGAATAGGTAACGAGAGACTTCAGACGAAGTCTGGTAAGCAGATCCTGCGATAGGAACTTAACAAAAGAAAGGCAGTCATAGCACCAAATGCTAACAATCTATGGCAACCAGCTTCAAAGTAGACGACTCAGGAAGACAGTTATCCTGAAACTAAGCAAAGCAATTGCTAGCGGAATCAGCGAAAGAACTAGCCAAAGACAAAGCGAGAACTCCAGGAGAATTCCCCGGTACGCCAGAGGGATTGAAGGTAAAGCAAGTAGCACCAGCCAAGGACGATCCAAGCACCTCAGACAGCGAAGAGAGCTCCAATAGCTCTGATGATTCAGACGATATATCGAATCCAGGACCTAGTAATGCGCCAGTGGCTAGAGAGCCAACACCAGCAACTACAGCGAAGCTTAGCATCAAGGTTCCTATACCAAAGAAGTTTAGTGGTGAAGGAGAGGACCTTAAACCAGAAGCCTTCGAACCTTGGTACCAGTCAGTCCAGTTATACCTAAGACTACACGGAGTCCACTCCAAAACAGACGGAGCGGGAAACTATTGGATACTGTACACAGAAGGGAGAGCTCAAGAAGCAGCTTTCCAAGCGGCAGAAAATTATAGCAAAGACTTAACCAAAGATCAGCTTTTTGATTGGTTAAGGGAACGATTCCAGTCATCAAGACAGAATGATGTCCTTTACAAACGATTCCACGTGATTGAGCAAGTCAAGAATGGAAAGACGCACCCCTTCATAACAGAAGCTACAGACCTGTTGATGTACCGATCACGCCTACCAGAAGGAACCATTTCCGAATATGCCTTCATCCAAAGGTTCTTCCAATAAATGCACACTAGGCTAAGGCGAGATGTCGAAACATGGTATGATTCAAGCGAAACAATCCAGACTGTGATAGCCTATGCAGAGATAGTCGATGCAATCCTCCACAATCCAGGAGCCTATTGAAAGGAAAAGCAGAAAGATCGATATAAGGAAGACACCTCCAAGTGAGACAACAAACCTCAATGGAAGAAAAAGGAATGAAGCAAAACGAAGACTCCATGAGAAAAGGGAGCTTGCTTTACCTGTGAAGGTAAAGGACATATGGCGGAGGATTGTCCCAACAAAAATGACAAAGGCAAAGGAAAGACACCCAAGAAGGAGACATCAACGAATCGAGTTTTAGAAGCCAGCAGCGAAGATGAGGTATATGTCAATGCCTTAGAGGTCGATACCAATGCATCAGCACTGAACAGGCTACCCAAAGGTGCTAATAGTCGCACAGCATTGGAAGGAACGATCATGATTAACGGCAAACAAGCGAGAGTTCAATTTGAGACAGGAACAATAGGAACAGACCTATTAAGCGCAACCTTTGTCACTACACATGGAATTCAATGTACTGAAATGGCAACTACTGCAACAATTCATATGTCTATGAAAGGGTCATGATCTGAATCCCAGAGAGAATGCCATGTCTGCATAGCAATTGGGAAGATGAAGACTACTGGAAATAGAATGATGGTGGGGAACTTACCCAAGTACGATGCCTTGATTTGAATGCCATTCCTATCGCGAACCAAAGCATCGGTCGAATATGGAAAACTGAAGATTCATCTTCCTGACCATAAGATATGGGAAAATTGCACACCAACAAGTGTCAGAATTCGAGCAGCTATGACAAGCACAGAAGAGATAATAGAACAATACCCAAAGGTATTCCCAGATCCGATTCCAGAAAGGTTACCACCCTTAAGCAAGATCAACCATCGAATCAGATTGAAGGATCCAGAGAATCCAAAGACGATGCCAACATACTCAGTACCAGAAAAGTACCAGATTGTTACAAACCTATCCTTAGTCTGCCGGACAAGGCACACTATCTCCTTTAACTGCAACAGGTAACGATACGTACCGCTCGTCTTACCTCTCTTCAGGTCTCGTAGCCTTATGTCGCCTAGGGAACGCTGAGTCCTTTCACTCCTAGCCTGTGCGACCGCTTCTTAGCGATACGTTTCTCGAATCACCTTTCGGTCGGTGATATAAACGGATGGTCGTAA
>QFET01009023.1:34660-51205 GCA_003316355.1 Tuber calosporum | reverse complement strand
CACCTTCCCAAAAGGGAAAGCCAAAAGAGGGGTCAGGAAAATCGCGGAGAAGGAGCTTGCTTTTCAGACAATCTAAACCCACCAAAGGTTATACGAGTATAGTAGATGTCAAGTGCCGTAGTCTACATCTTTTCTGAACACTCTATGAAGTTGTCCTATTTTTAATTCAAGTATTGGTGCCAAAATGGGTGTGTCAAATTGGCATCCCTTGGTGTAAATTGGCTCGTGCCCACTCACTTTTTCGGTGGCACTTGTATTTAGTTTTTTTTTGAAAGCGGCATTCGACAAGTTCTACCTTACACTGCATTGTCCTGCACCTTTTCGGATATTCCCGACACTTTTGCTCCGTGTTGATAGCGGGGCCCGGGCTTACCGCTTCATGTGCCGGAGTTTTTCTCTGTCCCAATATGATACGGGCCCTCTGTGGGAGGACATACCGTACTGTACTCGAGTACTACAGTACTATGACCGGGTCATGCAATGCGCATACGATACTCTTAAGGATGTAAAACACTTAACTGACAGGTTGAACACAGTACGAGTACTGTACAGTATGGAAGGGTCAACAAGAAAGAAAAGAAAAGAAAAGAAAAGAAAAGAAAAGAAAAATGGACGGATGGATGCACTCGTAGAGGGTCGTTGTCGAAGCTGGTCCGAGCCAAGGTTCCCCACCAAGCTCCACTGACGTCATATCGCAGATTTGGTGGAGCAGCCAAAGGAAACGAACCCTTCCATGGCCCCTCGACTCGAGACTTGAGGCACAATCAAAGCAAGATCAGCGGGAGCGAGTCTCGGATCCTCGCCTGTCTCCTTTTTTCGTTTTTCCACCAACCACATCCACTCTCCTATTTACTGGAGCTATTCCCCTCTGAGCGGAGGAGCTTTGCGCCCTGGCTCCCAAAAAATTTCGGGGGTATGAATATCTTGCTTATCACTTCACAGGCCCGTCTCAGGGGAGACGAGACGAGGTGAAGACCTTGAAATAAGCCCCTCACAGCAGAAGATCTGGAGCCGCTGGTTAAAGGTACCGCTGTTTCCCACTAAGTAAACAGTTGACGGCAAGCCTCCCCCTCGCGCACCCCACATTGACCCTTCTAACTACCGTAGCCACTGTCCTCTGTTCCTCCATTTGACAGTGAAGCACTCCTGCCCTATATATCCTATCCTACCCTATTCTTCTTCTCCTCCCCTAACCCCCTGATACCACCCTTCAGTTCCCGGAGAAAGTTCTCACCCCCTCCCATATTAGGCACTTTGCGCTTTCACGTACCGGTCAAATCTCAGCGATCTAGTTGGCCCAGAGCCGCATTTGCCTCTCCGGAGCATCCCCCGCAAAGTGTCTATTATTCTATCTTCAAGAGGTACTCGGGTATCCTCACGTCGTTCTGTGGGTTTGAGTGGCGGCGTGCGAGCCATTCATGCCGTGCTCTTCCTAGCCACTATACAAGTACTGGGTCTAGACTGGACGACCTTATTCCCTGTCGTTATTCTCCCCTCCTGCCAGCTGCTTGCGCAAGCTACTTCGTTTTGAGAAAGAAGAAAGGTCCAGAAAGTCCACCACCCAGCAAAGGGACCAGCAGAAACCCCAGGATAAATCTTTGTATAGAGTCTTCTCTGGGTATTCGCGCCTCCCTTTTGCCTCGCCTTTTTTTTTTTTTTTTTTTCTTTCCCTTTTTGCCCTTTTTTCTTTAGCCCTCAAGACTCGCTGCCTTTCCCTCGCCTTTGCTTTGTATCCACTTGAATTTAGTATCACTCCCGACGATGTCGGACCCTCGATTCGGCTCGTTCACCAATGCCTCTCGGAAGAGTCAGAGTTCATCGGCTTCTTCGCAAGAGCCCGGCCAATCTCCAAGCAATCAACTACCCTTAAAACTTCCAATTCCTCGGCTCCGAGGGTCGAGCATTGCTGGGGGGGAAGAAGGTAATGGTGGCTCTGGAGGCGGGAGTGACAAACATAGGGTTTCTCACGCTTGCGAGCCTTGCAGGCAGCGAAAAACAAAGGTTCGCCTCTACAACCCTCAACCTGGCCCGTCGAATCAATGCTTGATCTCATTCATGAATGAATGCTTTGAGCTTGGTGCTGACGGTTTGTCGCAAATTTCCAACACGCTGATGTAAACAGTGCAGTGGCGAAAGGTACAGAAATCTCCGGCCCTCCTCAAGCCCAGCTATCATAGCTGACTTAAGCCCTGGTACAGACCAACTTGCAAGCATTGTCAAGACTTCAAGTACAATTGCTATTACGCAGATGGGAAGCGAGACCGGGCCAAAAAGTTTGGATTGCTTCCTTAGGTTGTTTGATTGGATGTGAATATTTTTCACTGACTTTTTTCTAGCGAGATGATTATGCTGAAAAAAAGAGTTGAGACTTACGAAACCCTTCTAGATCAGCTAAAGAGCCAGGTGGACAGCGCTGGACAGTTGGCGATCCAAAAGGCGTTGCAAGAGGTTGGTGCATATTTTGATCATGTGATTGTACTTGCTTTGCATCATCACTCACCACATTTTCTTGGCATAGCAGTCACCCGAAAAGGAACAATATCGAACTATTGTGAAAAATCGCGATGGGGAATCCCTTGTTACAGCGGATGTTGGCTCCACTGGTTCTGTCGACCACATAAGGGAGGATCCTAATCCTGCTGATAACACCTACCCAACCGGCTACATGGGCAAAAATAGCGAAGTAACATGGATTCAACGGGTGGCTCAACAGCTCGCCAACGAGGCCTATAAGGATTCTCCTATTGAAGGCTTGCCTCTAGGAGGTTCAGCGACTGCTACATCAGGTATTACCGCGACGAGCGGTTCCCGATCAACCTCGGTTTCTAGTATATCTGGACTTCCAACTAAAAAACAGGCTTCGGAGTCAATAGCTCACGCCACGAAAGGTGGCGAGGACTACCAATTTGAAACCCCCATCTACCACCTAGACGATCTGTCGGTCTCGATTGCTGGAGGCGATATCAATCCATTTTACCTCCCCCCGAAGGGCACAGCCGACCAGTTACTGAATGCTTTTTTTGAAACGGTCTATCCGACTTTTCCCATTGTCTTGAAGGGGCTTTTCATGGCCCAATATGACGCTTTTTTCCAATGCTTCTTCCCCCCAGGGAGTTCGAAACGCTGGCTGGCCATGCTGAATTTGATGTTTGCCGTCGGCGCTCTCTATGGAAGGCTTATCGACGCTGAATGGAAAGGAGAGTCGGAGCTGGAGCACCTCCGGTACTTTGCTCGTGCCCGAGTACTCAGCCTGGATGAGGGCAGCATGTTTGAGGTTCCGGACCTACAGCAGGTCCAACTTGTGAGCTTAGCAGGGATCTATTTGATCGCTAGTAATCAGACAAATCGGTATCTATTCACTCATGCCCCCCACTCGAGCGTTAGGGAGTGGGATTGGATGGCTCATTTGCCTTCATAACCACACCACGTCGCATACTCCTTTTCTTCTTCGCTCTTCGGACATGGCTGACCAAATGTAACTGGACACACCAGAGCATGGAATGTTGTTGGTCTTGCGGTGCGCTATGCACAAACTCTAGGCTTGAACTTGCGCAATGATGTCCCAGAATTTGATGAAGTAGAGAAAGAAATGAGAGTTCGGATGTGGTACACACTGTACTCTCTCGACCACTTGCTATGCACTACGACAGGGCGACCAGCTTGCATTCAGAACAAGGATTGCAGTGTACCTATGCCAAGACCTATTGAGCAGGAGCAGTATCCATCCGAAGAGGCCTTCGGTTCGGCACTCAGGAGGTACTCCCAACTGATGGCCCCCCCGTCCCCTCCGCCCAATGCATCAAGGTTTTCCCCACCGCATTTCAATCTCGATATATTTGCTTCAGATTCCAACTGTCTGTCTTCTAGGACCACCGCCACCACAAAAGGGGAAGACTCTTCAATGCCCCCACATATTCCTCCTATAATCCCCGAATATCCCGCCACCTACTTCATAGAACACACTAAACTCAATCAAATAATATCGGAGGCCCTTGCTCAATTGTACCGCCCTGCCACTAAAAGTCGGAGCTGGAGTGACATCCAAGGAATCATATCAGCACTGGAGTTAAGGATTATGAAATGGCGAGCAGACCTTCCTCTGCTCTTGGACTTCGGCAGAAGGCACAGAGATCAAATCTATTGCCGACAGGTAAGGTCGGATATGTCATGACTATGGAAGCTAGCGTCTCTGACCCTACACCAGAGAATGGCCTTGGCATTTCAGTATCAGTATATCCGCATAATTATCAATCGACCTTGTCTTTGTCGGCTGGATTATCGGATACCTAACGAATCTAAGCGCTCACGCGGATTTAACCGGTCTGCGGCTGCCGCTTGTATTGAGGCTGCTCGTGAGATGATAGCACTCCTCCCTGATGAACCGAATCCCATCGGCTTGATAAGTAGGTCCCCTTGGTGGTGTCTCCTACACTATTTGGTCTCCGCTGGGACTGTCTTGATGGTGGAGATCGCTATGCGGGCCGAGCACAACCCCCAACAGGCAGATGGGTTGTTGAAAGATTCAAAGAAGGTGATTTCGTGGTTAAGGGCTATGGGAAAGGACAATCTTGGGGCAGAGAGATCTTGGACTGTCTTGTCGAAATTGCTTATTGTGGCGGCACCTAAGATTGGGGGTGATACATCAGATGTGCAGAGAGACTTCCCTCCTTCGAAGAGAAGAAACAAAGATGGCAAGGCGTATTCCAGGACCCACAGCAGAGTTTCAGAAAACCCCAGAGGAGGGACAAGAAGGGGAGGAGAGGGAGAAGGAGACTACAGCCGCCGCCACCGCCGGGAACCGTCTCATGATAATATGGGAGGCCAGATGGGAAATAATGAAGAACAGCCGCTTGAAGATTTCCCCGATATATTTCGCGGTCTTCTTACAGATCCGTTTCCACTTGCTGGGATACCCGTTCACACGAACACCGACAACCCGATTGCTATGCAGGAAGCGCCGCCTCATTACATGCAGCAAGATCACAATCAGGCGAGCTTCACCCCTAACCACGAAAATTGTCCCGATGCAATGCAGAACATCCAAACCCTTCACACAAGCATGATGTTTCCTACCCCTGAGCAATTGCGAAGCTTGTCAGTTTCTGCCAAGGAGGAGCAGGAGGAAGAGGCGCACAATCAGCAAGAGGAGCGACAGAGGAGGAAACAATCACAAGGGGTAGGCCAAATCACGCTACCTCCACCATTCCCGCCTCACTGGATTCCTTCGTCTCCCGTGCATTCCTTACCCCAATCACATTCTCAGGGAAGCGGTGAATCGCTTTCGATGGGTGGGTTGGCTCACCCGTTTAGGGACTCTAGTCACGGCTCCCAAACAACGAGGGCCAGCTACGAAGACACCTCCTCGAGTGGGAATAGTGTAGGGCAGCGGAGAGCTGGATGACTAGCTTGTTGGAGAATGGAATGTACAGGCACGCGCATACACACTCTCTCAGAGAAAAGTGTCTCTCACTATCCACCAACCGACTGTCCGACCCTTAGTCACACATGCTGTAGATTTACATGATTTTTTTCTTTATGCTCGCTTCCCTATTTTTTTCAGCTTCCTTTACTCATCAATGAGACTTCTTCACCTTTTGCATTGTTTTTCATCATTTAGCCCGGAGAAGCAGGGAATACATTGATTTTCTTTAAGGAAAGGGGGGACAGAAGGGGTGGGTTGATTTTCTTCCCTCCACTATTCTCCCCTACGTTAGTTAGCCGTTATCTGGTAGGTGCATGGATTAGGAAAAGTAATGAATAGGAGCGATGATCTGTCTTCCCTCTAGGTGGCGGCGGAGGGGGTATTTCCCTTCTCCCCATTTCTTTCCACCCCACCCAATTGGGTTTCCCTTCAGTTTCATCCCTACAACCTTAAAGTAGCAAGAAAGCCAAGTAAGCGAATAGCGTATTAAAATACAATAACCGTTTCAACACGAGTTCTTGGGGCGCTTTCGGGGTGGGGGAGAGATATGGGACAATTTATGGGTGACTCTCATAGATCAGATGCTGGGGGGGCATTCGATATGAGCCCCGAACCATGGCTGTTGCTCGACCGCGGACGGCGTACATTGGTGGATGGATAGGTGAATAGATTGGATAATATGTTGTGGAGCCTACCCCCTAGGCCATTCGGCTGTTCCTCTCTCTCTCTCTCCCTCCGCCTTTTTCTCTCCTTTAGTAAGTTTATGACAGGCTAGTGCTATTTGCTATGATTGACTACGATTGCTTTAGGGCTAGGATATGATTGTATTTTCATTCGTATTGGGGATCGCAAATAATTTGTCACTGCGGTGTCACAGCACGGGCACGAACGAATATTGAGGGAAAGGGGAGGCCAGGGTGAGGGTGAGAAGGGGGTAAGAGGCTTTGCAGTCATGCATTCTCACTCGTGGCTCCAGGGCAATAGGGATCCGGACCAAGGTCAAAATACATCAAAATTGCAGGTTTTTGAGCCATTATATTTCCACAGATACCTTGAAACTCAGCTTTGGGATTTTGAAAAAAAAATTACCATATAATATAATATCTATTTATTTCAGGATTTTGAATAAAGTTCGTACAGAGTTGTGGGCACAAACTGGGTGGGTAAGGTTATTTTGCAATGTATGGTTCATGCTACCGTACCTGCACAGAGTCCCTCGGTTAGTGTGGCAGGTGACACAGTGGAGGATGCCTTAGCATTCAATTCCCCACATCATGAATAGGTTTAGGTTTAGATTGCTAGAGCATACTAGATATTTTGTCCTGTTTTATATTTTTATTTCCAATAACACCTTATTTGCAAGATACTATAGGTATTACTATAAGATATTTAAATCGTAATAAATTTTAATAATATTATTATTATTATTATGATACAAATATATATGATAGCAAGACAAAATATCAAAAGAGTCCTAGGAATACAAACCTAAAAGAATCCTGTATCCCAAGGAATCGATACCAAGGCGTCCCCAGTTGCATCACCCATTGTGTCCCATACCACACCAACCAAGGTATGCCAGGTATGATACAGATGACACGAACCGTAATATTTTTTTGTCAATTTAAATAAAAATAATAACATTCGAATAACCTGATATTGTTTGAATCTTCGATTTAGGGTTCGTCAAGCCTGAGTTTTTAGAGAGTGTTGTGCGTGCCAAGGAGTCACCCGTCGCATCAACGGAGATGCTTTGCACAACTCTTGTACTTGGCACCTCAGTAACGAGAAGCTAGCTTGACTAAAGATATGCTATTACGGTACAAGGTAAATTGCCTGAAAAAATATATTCTTCAGTCCTACAAAGTCATTTAAATATTATAAGGGAATACATTGAGTAGGTCGCACCTGCGGATATACGACAAAACAGGCAGCAAGGATCCAGTGATTTACATTAGCTATTCGTAGTTATATCAATACCCCACACAGCCTTTTCTCCTAACCCCTATAAAAAAAAGTCGATAAAGTCTATACATGATCGAAAAACTATTCAAACTTTTAGAACCACATCGATATTTACCCCTGCGTAATCGCATCCCCGCAAAGATACTACAGGATTCTGTTTTGACTGTGTGGCATCTTTCACAGCAAGCCACGATAGCATTTCCATATTTACAGAGTCGACACATGCCATCACGCGAGTGAGAATTATCGACCCCGATAAATGATATTCGTAATTTTTTGAACCTCCCAATTTATCCACCCGCTTGAAACAACTACTGAAGATGGAAAGGGGAAATTAAATTGGGGCGTGAAATCGATCGCTTTTATTTATCCCCCTCCGCCACCATCTTACTTAATCCTTGCGAGTGACTTGCCGATATTTCTGGGCTTTGAACGGGTGACCAATGTGGTATCATAGCTTATGAGCCGAGTGAGTAAAATTCGTTGGTTGGTTATGTATCATACCGTGAATGATTTTATGATACTTTCCCAAGTTTCGAGTGATTGTGTGTGAGTTCTGATTCCGGTTTGGTTTCTACGGAGATTAGAGAGGGGCGGGGGGGGAATGACTTGATTTTTCCATTTGTTTCTTGGAAGGGGTCCTTTTGATTGGGGTTTTGTATCTGGGATGTGCTCGCTTGGTCAGAGCTTTGAAAAAAGTAGTCTTGTTTCATGCCTGGATCACTTATGAGAGTAAAGCATTGTTGATTTTTATTTTTATTGTAATACTGCCATGCAACTTTACCAGCAAGTGGGAGGTAACGGAATAACCCCAAACTATCTAGAAGCCTGATATTCCTCGCCCACTTGAAGACTGGTATTCATAAAGAATAAGTTCACTAAATACTAGACACCCACAAAAGGAAATCATTACATTAGGTTTATACCCCATTCTCCTCCTCCTCTCCCTCCTCCAACCGCTCCTCCCACATTTTACACACGACCCGCACACCTCCAAACACCAATATCCGAAGCTCATACAGCAATATAACCTGGCTCATCAGCCAAACACTATCCCTAAAATCTACCCCTCAAACCCTTCCCCCCTCCCCTCAACTCGGTGCATAAATCCCCCTAGCTCTAGCAGGTAACTTCCGCCTCCTCGGAGAGCGCTGGCAAAGGAAGCAATCAACCACTAGCCTCTGAGCCGAGACCACCTCAAAAACGGCACATCGAGGGCTATTGCCGCAGAGGGATGAGGGGAGGATGTAAGAGTCGCCGCACGGGTAGATCGAAAGTATGTAGTGACACATGTTTAGCGAGAGGTGCAAGGTTTGGTTTTGATCTGGGGCGCGGCAGGAGGGATTTTCGATGTCAGGAGGTATATTTCTGCCAGTGATACCTTCTCCTTTTTTTTTTTTTTTTTTTTTGCCCTCTCGTAGGTGGTGACAGGGGTTGAGTGGGTGGGAAGGAGATGGGGATCGGGGCAGGATGGATGGATAGATGTATGATATGTTGTGTTGATGGCGTGGGCTCCAAGGCTTGAGTCAGCGACCCTAGGATGTATCAAAGGTAGTTTTCTTGTGCGAACGATCTCGAGGATGGAGGTAAGGAAGTAAGCAATCGTTTGAAATCCCCTCCATCAGTAAG
Organism: Tuber calosporum; assembly: GCA_003316355.1. Lineage (NCBI taxonomy): Eukaryota > Fungi > Ascomycota > Pezizomycetes > Pezizales > Tuberaceae > Tuber > Tuber calosporum. The sequence goes on along the minus strand of QFET01009023.1, from coordinate 42,189 downwards.
AAGGGAATACAAACACACAGAAGGATATCACTGCAGTCTTATTCGTACAAAATCCCCCCCCCTTTACTAACTATATTGCAACCTCCTTCGCACAAGGGATAGAGAGTATCGCAAACAAACAATGAAGATATCCGCTTGGCCTCTTTCGTCATATCAAACAGTCGATCGAGCTTTAGTAAAAGCGACTCCTCCGCTACCCCTACATCTGTTCGGAACGCAGTGGATGCCCGCATATATGTAAGTGAAAGGCCAGCTGATCCATGCCCAGGCAGTCGGAAATGGTATTTAGCGGGAAGAGGTCTGTGTTTGCTTTGAAGAACTCCCGGGTTGGATACTTTGAGCGGAGGGGGGATATGTACTGTACGAATGGACGTAAGGAGGGACCCCCGGTTTACCCCAGTTTAATGTGTATGTAAGGGGGAAAGCAGGAAAGAAGCATGAAAGTTGAATTGCCGGAGATTTAAAAATAATGCAGCAAGGAGTATATGCAGAGGGAGCTATTGATCGGGCCCAGTAACAGGATGGAAGTGATGCTGATCCTCCCGGGCTATCGCATCTAAAGCACACGGCGAACACCAGTAAGTGTTCGTCCGTCCACCAACTCACTCACGCGTGCAGCGAGGGGAGGGGGCAAGTTGCAGTGCAGTACTGTACAGTACAAACTGCGTGTAATTGACTATAGTAATGAAAAGCAAATACCGGTATGTATTTTCAAAATAAGATACCATACCGGAATGTCGGTGAGACACCGCCTCACTTGCAAGTGCTACATGTACTGTACCACATCCGACTGCTATCGTTTCTTAACCTTTCTTCCTCCCTTCCAGCTGGTATCGGTCGTATGCCCGTTAGGGCGGTGTCTCCTCCAGATAGGAATAAACTTGATAAGTATCGGTCGCGGTTGCGGATGATCTTCCCAACCCTTTCCCCGATTACCGACATTTCAAATGAATAGAGTTTCTGAACGTACAAGTATGATACTACCGTAACATTTGATTTGGAGGGGGGGCTTCCCACCCTCTATTCCATCCTTTTCTTCACCATCATTACCCCCAAGACTCCACCCCTCTCCCCCCTCCGCCGGGGTAACTTGGCGGGTAAAAATGCGGGGTTAGAACTAGGTGTCCATCGGAACTCAGCGGGAAGTGGGTGGAGTGTTCGTACTGTACTGTATGATTGAGAAACGCCGGATTAGGAATCGCCATCTCACCCCTCTCTCACCCCCTCTCCTCTCCTCTCCTCCATAATGCAGCTTTGTAGCTGAGGAGGGGAAAGGAATGAGGGGGGAGGTGGAATGAACTAAACCTTCTAAAAAGACGCGGCGGGGCACGCAAGATGGAATGTTATTTTGGCATGATTAAAACATTGTTATGGTAGACACAAAACATTCACCTTTTATTTATTGTCTCCTAGGGAAACCCATGTATGCAGAGAAGTACTCGAGTACAGACAAACAACTGTCAACAAATTCCAACCCCCAGATAACAAGAAAGAAATAACGAAAAAAAACCCCCCCAACAATCTCCCCAGAAATACCCCCATTTTCCCTGAGCATGGCTGAAAACAATTGCGCAAAAAAATCCCAATGACCTCGAACCCTTTTTCTTGTAAAACCGGAAAGAAAAAATGCCCCAAATACAAGAAATGAATGGTTACACAAAATGAAAATTCCTCAAGAAGGTAGTGGCAAAAGCAGACCGCAAGCTGTAATTTTTATACAAGAATGGTGGGGGGGAAGGGTATACGGTATTAACTGACACATTGGAGCTCAGCTCCGAGCCCTGGGATAGATCGAGAGATGAGCGAAAAAGGAAATACATTTGTACCCCGTAATAAGGATAACCGCCTAAAATTATTCACGACCGGTGCAGGTAACCCCTCCAAGCCCTCGAGAACTTCTTCATAGTGCCCCCTCTATGTGAGCGGGTGGTCTCCAGTTCCGCAAATTCATCCTGGGACTGTGGTTCCTCCGCTCGAGCTCGTTCGTCGGCCAGCATTTGTAACTGTTTCTCGATCTCAGGTAGTGACCAGGGCCTCTCTCCTGAATCCCCTGAGCATCTAGAAGGTGGAGGTGTGCGGGGGGTTGAGTTGTTTGTGCGGTTCGTAGAGACATATGGTGATTTTCTAGCCATGAATAGTCCTTCGTCGAGGCTTGATCGCATAGGAATGCAGTAATCTTCGTTATCGTATGCCTCGACATCCAGTGCCGGGTAGTTTGTTGAATCATTGAATGAGGAGGAGGGTAGGGGCCATGACCCGTAAAGATGCTGCATTGATGCGTTAGTTAAATACTTCGTATGAGGGCGGTCGAGCAGCTCTAGCAAACCTTTTGTTTGTTTTGGAAGGGGATATATGTGTTTTCTCCCATATCTCTATATTCAGGATCTGACCCCACAAATAGATCTCCCAGCGTTTCCCCGAGCTCTAGTAAATTTGCACTAAGCACGAATGGTGAGGAATACAGGTCTCTATCGTCCTCGAGCCCGTGGTTCAACGGAGACACTAGTGGAGATGCCAAGGATGGTGTTGGAGGAGGTGGTGGAGGAAGTTGATATTTCTGTGGCGTTTGGATATATGGGAAAGAAGTGTCGACAGCGCACAGACTATCTGTAGAGGACCGAGAGCTATAGCTACTGATAGATGAGTCTGGACGAGATAGGTCGCTATTATCTTCCCTGTCCAAGATAGGCACCAGTTCGGGATCCTCCGGCGATAGAGGAGATATATCCGTGAGGTCTTCGAAATCCCTTCTGATGAAATAGGTCTGTTGGTATATGCCTTGGACTGAAGTCATTCTTATATAGGGCGGAGTGGTTTGTGTACTAAAGAGACTTTGCAGAGTCTGGCTGTTGATCCGGATAATCTCCGCTCTGAGCTGGGGTCGAGGTCGAGGTCGAGGTCGAGGTTGAACGGGTTGGTTGGGGGTTCAATGTCGATGAGGAAAGGGAGTGCGAATAAGAGAGTTTATAGTCTCCGTTTGCGCTTGTTTAGTAGTTCGCCGAGATTGATCCAAGACTCGCCCCCCCCACACTTCCTCTACCACCTTGTACTAGTACACCAGAGTAATTACTCGAGTAGCTCTAACGGCAGTCTCCTTCCCCCGACCTCCTTCCCCCTTCATTGTCTCAAAAATAGAAGAAGAAAAGAAAAAAAAAAAAAAAAAAGCCTATATGGCTTGTGGTGGGGGGAGATTTATCCCTCCTTTGCATAGAGGTACGAGTACCCCAAGCGAACTGCTTCAAGAAAAGATGTACAGTACAGTGCTCGCACACATGCAAGCCATATTTCCTACAGTGTCGGCTTCCTGCTTGCTGTACTCGTACCATAGAACTTTCTTCGCCCGGATCCCATTATTGTACGTCCCCCGGATTTTATGCACCCCAGAGCTAGGAACGGATTCTGAGGTGACCTGCATACCACCTCATCTCATGTCAAGGCTAGACAGTGGGTATGATAGCTAGTAATTCCAGGCTGAATAGGAAAACATTTCAGGATACATTTTTAGTAGAGTTACAAGTTCCGTACAAGGGAAAACAGGACTCTAGCCCCCCCCCCCAGCCAAGATAAGTGAGCTAACGTGCCGTGCCAGGCTATGATAGCGTTGCGGTAGAATTTTTGGCTTCACGGCCTTAGTAAGTAAGTATCGTAGGATAAATGGTACCCACCCCTCCTCCTCTCTGGTGCACCCTGCTAAGATTGTACAGTACTAGTAATGGACAGTACATCCCTCGATCATGGCAATCACCAGCACCATGTAGCTTCCATAACCGTCAAAGGCAACTCCGAAAACTCAATGCCAAAGACGAAGAAAAAATGCAACATCAAATTCCGGTGCTCCACTTAGCAATTAGTTTTACTAAGTCATTATAAATGAGCCTGTTCCAGGTTTGCGTAGCAAAGAAGCAGGGAGCAAAAGATCTCGATCGCGATCAATAGACCACTTACCGATAGTCACGTTCCATATTCGACACGTAAAAAAAGAAAGAAGGGGGAAGTTCGCAAGCCGCAATACTATTGCCAAGGTTCCCCAAAGTACCAAGTTATGGTGGGAAGAGAGCACATATCAGTGGATTTTCAACATCATCGTTGATTGGGGAGCACGATCGCTGGATTGGTCGAATGAGAAAAAACAGAGGATGCCAACCTGTGCCGGTATTGTACTCGAGTATGGGGTGTTATGCACTGGCCATTTCGCGGTGGACCTTTTTTTTTTTTTTTTTTTTTTTTTTCCCTCCCCCGCACTGTCGATTTTCTGGAACCGACTTCCATTCGTTCCTTGAGCCTGGAGTGCATAACTTGCTACCGTACTGTACAGTACTCGAGTAGGAAGGGGGCCCTATGAAGCACTGTGCCCAGAGCAGATACCGGCCTGGTTTTTTGCTTGCAACATCTTCTGGCTACAAGCGCGAGTGCGGTACAGCATGTATAACACTAATACTGTATTCATAATATACTTTGTAGATATAGGGTAAGCTAGGGCAGGGAAGGAGACCCCGCCTCCGCCGCCGCCGTCGCCGCCTGGATACTCGGCAACACTGAAGCGCACCCGCCGAGAGCCTGGTAACCGAAAAAAAAGCCACACCCTAAAGAAATCAAAACATTATGGGTCAAAAACCAAGAAAAAAAACTTTTCCCCACGATGTCGAGTAAACACAACTCCCCTTGAGAAATAAAGTATAGCCCTCAGCTATCCTAGGCTTGCGAGCTCCTCCAGGAATGGAGGAAGGGAAGGGGGAGGAATGGGAAGTGAGAGGTTGGCACCGATCAATGTCTCGATCCCTTGCAGTTCACCGTGGTGCCATACAAGAATAATTGCGCTGCCCGTTTCACTGATCCGCTAGCAAAAATGTAGAAAAGCTTCGATCGAGAGGCTGTCTCACTTGCATTTTAGTGACACAGGGGACAGGGCCTCAGTTTGGACCGCCCGACTGGACTTTGAGCTCAGATCATGCGGGTATGGAAAAAAAAAAAGGCGGTTACAGCGGTATAACCTTATTTAAATTGCTTTAGCGACGGGTTCCCCAAAACGCCGCGGCTGTAAATTAACATGCAGAGGGGGGGTTTTTTTTTTTTTTTTTTAAAACCCCCCCCTGTGGAGCTCTCGTGAGCATTGTCGGTTCAGCTATCCTCAAAGGATTGCTTTTCCAGTAGTTGAAATCGTGGCCAGGAGATGTTTACAATTGAGCCGCAGTGATTTATAAGTTGTGCAGTACTTAACTCACCCAGCAAAAGCCCATATTGTGAAAAGTATCATACCTCCCCCCCTATACCCCCCCGGTGGTCCGAGTACCACGATATCGGAGGTTTCGAGAACACTTTTCCCGGAATTCATCTCCATCTACGACGCACCAACAGCAGAAAAATTTTCGACACCCTACCACTTTCCATCTTCATCATCACCATCATAACCAGAACTAGGACCACCACCACCCCACGCACAAGGCATTTCTGTCAGCATCAATCTACTTGCAGCACTCTACTTGTGCCCGGCAACAAGTATCTGAGAATGCGGTATCTATACTCGAGTATGATACTAGTACCACCCCAACAACCCCCAACCCATCCCACACCTGCCACCCACTTTCAACTCCTTCCTCGCACCCACGCGTGGAGCTGGCCTGCGTGACAAACGAAACGGAACAAAACTCCTCAATCGTGTTTCCATCGGATCTGAATAATGAGAGAATTTTTCAACAAGCCACCCGCGGACCGACCATGTGGGCTTAAATTGCCTTGCCGCCGAAACCGATTGATTCCGTCGTTGATCAATCTATCCTACTGGCAATCGTATCTATCTATCTACTCGAGCATAGATGCTCTTCTCTTCTCTCTACCCTACTCCACAAGTACCTGTACTCTGCTCAAAATTTAAAATTAAATCTTTTTTACATAACACACACCTTTTCTTGTCACCTGCGTGGCATAAAGAGATGTGCAGAGGAGCTCCGGGGTGCCCTTTTTTATCGAAACGTGCAGTAGCGGTACCGTTCGTTCCGGTAGTTTGGATATGCACCATCCAGGATCCCAACCAAGGCCTCTGAAGATTTTTTTTTCCGGAGCCCACCGTACCATATGGTAGTCCATGCTTTCACTATCTCTCCCCAAGTGGGACAGAATGAACGTCAAACAAGCTTTGGTAGTAGCACGGTGGTGGTGGTGGTTGTACCGTAGTGGGAGAAGAAACGACAACACGCAACTATCACCCTCAACACATTGTTCTGGGAGGGTGGCGGAGGTGGAGAAGCTCAGGAAATAGAGATACTCACCGCGAGTGGGCGGGGGTCGGGTAAAAAAATTAAAAATTCTTCCTTGCTTTCTTCCCTCTTTCTCACGCTTGAGCAATTTCTAGATGAGGGTACTTGTTGTTACAGTGAGTAAGTGAGTGGGTGAGTGAATAAGTTGGAAGGAAGTTCGGAAGCCTCAGCACCCCAGAACGGGATGGATGCCGTGATGGGTGATCGTTGAGAGAGCGATCCGTCGATGGGTGGATATTTTAACTTTGCTGGGACTGGTTTTCGGATGCATCGATAACACCATGGAGATAGAATTTCCGTAGTTGGCCATGGCGGTATGCCGATGATATATATCGTTTCTCGCGGCTCACGCGACAGGATTTGGGATTGATATGTTGGGGTTTGAGAATAAGGTATTGCTTTTTGTTATTATACGATACGTTGGGCTTTCCGGCAGTTGTACTCGTACAGTTACAGTACTTGTACTCGAGTACAGTGCGAGCGCTGTGGCCTAACTTAGAACTACGAGTACAGTACAGGATCCGCACTTGTACGATACCGGCACTATACAGGCACTAAGGAGGCTCGAAGTCCCCACAAAAAGAGAGGTCCTCAACGTCTGTTTCCTTGAGCTGGCATCTACAAATTACCGCGCGCTCCAGACTCCCATCCAATCGGAGTCACCCTTAGGCCGCCCATCAAACACGACAACCAGTCGGAGTATCAGCCACGATAACCGCCATTCACCAGTTCTCAACCACATGGTGCATGGTCTTGGAGAGGTAGGGTAACTCAACCCCAGATTTCACTCTTCTGGCCAGTCGTCGACCGTGTTCTACAGGTATGATACCCTACTGTACCGCATCTTATCATAGAACTCTCTCATTTGGAGGATCCTCGGCCGCACCCAACACTAATACGGAGGTACAGCCCATAATTTTTGCACGTTACACTAGCAGGGTGCTGTGTGAGCTGCTACGGTAGTGGAACATACAAAACTTATGGGCTGTACCTCCGTAGGTATCGTAGTACGAGCACTGCACGAGTACAAGTGTATGATACTAATAGGATATTCCCAACGACCCCCAACTAACCAACCAACCAGCCAACCAACCAGTCAGCGTGGCATATAGACACCGCGGGAGGAATGGGGGGCGGAAAAGAAAGAAAAAAAGAGTGAACCCGCACTTCCCATTCTTCCGCAAGGCCATAATCCGCTTTTGGTTCAGTACTCGAGTACTACTCGTAAGTACTTTTATAGATCACCAGTAGAAAATAACTTGTTTCCTAAACCCT